>JAQFYM010000182.1:0-104399 GCA_034694785.1 Agrenia bidenticulata | reverse complement strand
GTAGGAGATTTTGTCTAGACTGTGATTTGTTTCTGCATGAAACTTTACATTGCTGTCCTGGATGTTCATCTGTTCCTTTAGCCAACCAGCTAAATTTTTAACTATTATTAGTTTTCTGTATTTTCAAAATAAAGAAATTAACTTTCAATAATAATATTATTTTCTATCAACTCATTGAATTTCTCATTGGGGTTTGATTTTTATTTTCCTCCTCTGTCGGCTAAAAGAGAATCCCCGACACTTTGAGACCAATTAGGGCTGACAAGAAAATTATATAATAATTTAATTTATATTTTATTCAATATTATTGTGTGAATTGCCATGATCTATGATTGATGAAGTTTTCAAGTTACCTGGTTTAAATTGAGACTTCTCAACGGAATCAATTAGACCTGATTGTTTCAGCGCCTGAAAATGTAAATTAAAAGTATAAGTAGTACAGATAATAAGCATAGCATTTTTAGAAACCTTTATGATAATACCTTAACAGTACCAGATACTTTTATTCGTCCCTGTCTGCTCCTCTTCTTGGCCCGGACGCGCACGCCAATTGGGAAAGAATCCTATATAGTACAACAGTGCAACTTTGACCTTTTGGATTGAATTTTTCTAATAATGTTTTATATTCCAGTTTATTTTACATTGCTCAGACCTTATAAAATTATTATCCCCCCTTTAATTAATAAGATGGAGGAACTAAATAAGTAACACCACCATGACCTGGGTGCGGGTCCAGGATGTTTAATGGGGTCCTACGGAGTTGAAAGGAAGAGAACATTCTACAAGTGGTGCTTTTCTTGTCTTGTTTCTTCAGGAGCAGTATTTGAACGCGTTTTATTTCTGGTCTTACAATAGTTACAATTGGATTTTTAGATTCATAGATGGTATCTGGATTTTTGGGGGGTCGCTTCTTTACGTCGTTACGTAGAATTCTTAAACTTTCCATGTAAGTATTCATCTTCCATTTAAAACTACGGCCTTCCTTTGGTATTGTAAAACAATTAGTTATCTTATACCGCACTAAAATTAACAGCAAACAACAAGACCTTAAATTTAGGTTGACTGTTTAGGTCTTTTTATTTAGGTAATTACATAATATATACAGCGTTTCGACCAAGAATTTTTGTAATACATACGGACGATCGATCATGCGATGCAATAGGTAATAGGTTGCGTTTACATTTTTGGGATTGAGAATCGGGTGCATGCTACAGAAAAATTTGAAACAAGAATTTAGGGTATGATTGTGAAACAGGACTGAATTAATGTCTAGTCCAATTTAAAACGCTTGGTATAAAAAAGGATGTGCCTATGCTGGACTATAATTACATGTGGGATCTTCGAAAGTAAATCAGTAATCACAGCGTAACTAAATTTTAGTTTAAGATGATCCGTAGACACTTTCGTCAGCGTATGCAATGTACAGGAAGAAGTCTTCCTCGTGATGTTCCTGATAAATTGATCCCATCGTCGCAGAGGTTGGTGGAATAGCGTTGTTCACAAAGAAGAAAAGAGACTCTTCTGGACGAAGATGTATTCGCTTGCGGATCAGGAAGTAGAACTGGCCAACGGTCAGATCAGAGGGAACCAAATACTTCTTTTTGTCCAAGTCACCAATCCGGGCCTTTGGAGCCTTCTCCACAATAACCTGAAAAACAAACCACAAATATGTAACATAAATATACACAATACTACTAATTATCAGTTGGCCAACGGCAATGAATACAATCTGAAACAAACTTAAGTTCAGTAATCCTTCCATCCAATCAGGCCTAAATTATTCTGGATATGAAAAGATGGAATTTAGAAAATCATTCTTTCCTACCCTCCCTCAGTAACCCTTCCTTTTGAGCCCCCCTGCTCATCCGTCATCAACCATCGCTAGTTCAACTTCAACACTTAGCATCATGTGTCCTGCACTTAACATAACCTAACAACTAACTCTAACTAACATTTCTCATTACAAATTATATTCCAATTGAAGACAAGTAACGAAAAGAGAAAAGTGATTATCTTACAGGGACACGATCAGGATACTTCCTTCGAATCTTCTCCCCCTCCGCCTTCCTCTTCTCAAACGGGTAATCTTCCTTGTACTGGAATTTCATTTTTGTCGATCCTCCGAGTTTGGTCAATAAGCTTTGAAATTTAAAGTTACACAACTTCCGATATTTAGATTACAATTTATTTAGAGACGTAATTCTCCACTCTCCTTTCTTCTCAGCAGGTTTTGTTATTGTGAATGTTCTCTCCCAGCCCACCAGATACTACAACCACCAACACCTAGCCTAGGAGGATCCTTTCCTTGTGACGATGACTAATAGGAGCACGCACACACCACACCAACTACTTATCTACGATGTGTCTAAAATCTATATGGACTTTCGTTCACAAACATAAAGCAGAATACACAGCACAGGCAGTGAATTGCAAAATTCTCTTCCTCCTATAAAAGCGACTGCGTATCGTCTTTCTTTGTAGAACACGAACACAAACAAAGAGTATGCATGCCACAGCACAGTAATTTTATAGCTATGGCTATTT
Source organism: Agrenia bidenticulata (assembly GCA_034694785.1). Lineage (NCBI taxonomy): Eukaryota > Metazoa > Arthropoda > Collembola > Entomobryomorpha > Isotomidae > Agrenia > Agrenia bidenticulata. Next base: position 101,855 of record JAQFYM010000182.1, on the reverse strand, counting down.
GCAGGACTAGGTAACCTTGACAACATCAGACCCCCACTCCCCAGCCCACAACAACCAAGTGCTGAGATAGGGTGTGACGCTGGGGTGAATGGTCATTACGTCATTACATGCTTAATTACCTTGTATTTAACGTGTGTACTAAATACTCCATATGATTGGCAGTTAGTGCACAATTTCATATTTGCATAGGATGCGCAGCTAAATTAGCATTTTCATGAAAAATTAAAAATCCTGAGTCCATTTGCTGAGAGAAAGAAAATTATAAGCATTTGCGTCATAGGCATGCAGAGAGTGAGAAATAATAAAATAGGGTTATCGGTTAGAATTAGAAATGATTAGAGAATCAATGCCGTTTCTTGTCATTTCTTTTGAGTAGTTGCAGAATTTTATGAATAGGGTATTATTGAAAGTGTTACATTTTTAGGCAGATAAAGCGTAATATGGGATCCATCCATAGTCCAATCTTCAAGAATTTGTCGTGTCGATAGGAGGGTACGAATTAATTGAGAAATATATGATTTCATGGGCCACGATATCCCTCCTGAGCTCATGATTACGAGCCACACTAGGCTATTTTTATAATGGGAATTGTGAACACAATTAAGATTAATAAGTAATTGTTGTCTAACAATTTAAAGACTTTACGAATGCAGAATTTAAGGCTCGGTTGGAAGCTTTATCCATTTCCATTGTACAATTATATTAATCGAGATACACTTATCAAAAACAATCATCGGAATGTATTGCAAATGGGTGCACTAAATTTAGAGGCATACAGTTTGTAATAAATAAAGTAGAACAATTCATAATTATCGCATTTTCACAGAAGTTAAGGGCTAATTCAGACACAGTGCAAAGCCTTTTTAATATGGAAAATATTAAATATGAAGGGACAGTGTAAAAATCATTGGTAATTGGTAACATAATATATGGTGGAACAAATAGTACATTTCATGCGTTTGCTCAAGATCAGGATATTTTCATTAAATTGTACATTAGCGAAATTAAACTATTCTCGACTGACTAATACTAACATGTACTAATTTGATATTTGATTTAATTTTCATAAATCGGAACTGACTAACACAATTTTAACTACCTAGATACCTTAGTACAAATATTCAAGATTTACAATAAATGAACATGGAAACCTGCCATTAAGACTTCGGGTAAAGAGGTTACTGCGATTTCGGTAGGCATTTAAATTAATATTAACAAAAATGAAAGGTCAAAAGTCATAGGATAGCATATGATGACGATTTACGATACAAACTACAAACCACTTCAAAAATCAGTTTCAAAACTCGTTAGAAAGTCATGTCCTTTGATTTGTCCCAATTGAAATTGAACATAAATATTTCCACCCTCACAGTGAAGAAACGCAGTGCAGAGGCAAGAGAATAAATAGCACGATTTATATTCGCAAATTAAATTCTCTATTTAGTCCTTCTAAATCTCTGTAACAAACAATACATACACGCAAGGCTTAATACCATTGTCACCGTAAAATTATCGTTTTTTATATCGTTCGGAATATAACTTGTAAACAGCTTACCTATTATCAATACATTTTGTCAAATGGCCAAGGTTTAGTAAATGCAAACTGGTCCTTAACGAAGCCCAAATTGAATCAGACATTCCATTTGAGGTTCTAGATTTCCCACTAACTGCTTTTCCTCGGGATTGAATATTGAGAGATGAAAGGAAATGTTCAGCAGCTTCCCTGAAAGTTAAATCCCGAAACTCTTTACTTACTGTTTCAAAAGAAAAGTTTCCTTTATTGAGGTTTGAAAGCTGACCTGTAAGCTCCCATATTTACACACGCTATTCCAAGATTGTAACGCGTTCTTACAATACCAGGAGATATTTCTAGAGCTCGCCTGTAAGCCCCTATCGCTTCCGAGTTTTTCCCTCCATTGGCCAACGTGGCTCCAAGTCGATTCCAAAGTAAAGGATTCTACCAGGATTTCAGGATATAGAAAATGAGTTTAGCATAAATTGCATAATTTGAAAGCTCTATTTTAATTAACATTGCTAAATATATTGTACCTCAGGATTAGCCCCAAGCGCTGCGTGGAAACAATCTGCAGCCTTTATATAATCAGACCCTAAATTAAATAGGATTCCTAGGCCACACTGGACGTCCGGGTCTACCCCTGCAGCTGAACCTTGGTTCCGTCGTGCTGCTTGGATGAAAAGATTCTGGACTATTGTAAGCTCTTCACTAAAAAATATAAAGAAACGGTAAATTGGCTGATTTTAAACTTATTGAAACTAGGGAGCATGCAACCCTTACGTTGGCAAAATGGATGATGCCCTCGGCATGGCATTATCTATATCTTCATTGATTAGATCACTGTACTGTAAACTGCATTTAAGCCATTTCTACAAAAAACAACCACTTAAGTTAGTTACATTTCCTAGACTAAAATCCATTCTTGAAGTTAGTGTTTTAATATTTTACTTACTTTCAATGCATGACATGCTTGAAGATGGTAGGATTCATTAGTCAAAGATGCAGCTAAAGACATAAGAGCAGTAGGGTTTTGAGGCTGCAACTCTAGACTTTTGTTTAAAGCTGCAATGGACAACGTATCTTGTTCATTAAGGGCCTGAGTTGTTCCCAACCATAGCCAGCACTCGGAATTTTCAGGTTCCTTATGTACAGCTGCTTCAAAAAGCAGACTAGCAGACGATATTTCTCCAGCCAAGATCATCTTTTTTCCTTCCTCAAAAGGATTGTCCATGTCTTGAAATGCATTTTCTTCCAAGAACTGGTACGGCTGATAAAATTCAATTCATTCGAAACATCATTACTTTTACTTTTATTATGAAAAACCCATTCGTTTGCAAGATATCCCACTTAACACCCCTTATCACTACAGAATTCCACTTTGCAATTTATGCATTTTCATAAAAAGCATTTATGAAGAATTTTCTGACGCTAGGTAAATATTTTGTCTCCCCCTGGGTCAATCCCCACCGTCCCATATGTCACCTGTAATCTGATTTGACCAATATTAAAAAAACGTCTCATGTTTTGTCCAAAAGGGGACTAATTCAATTTTCTGGTGAACCTCCTACGGTCAGCCCACACTGGTCACCCATCAATCCGTACTCCTAACTCACATTTACTTTCATCCAAAAATCAAGCCTGTGAATTTTGGGGATTCCCCACGGGTCAATACTTTAAAAGATGTCACAGACAGACAAAGACCATTTTTATTGCAATCAGGTACCTACATGGCAAATCTCGGAACTGTGGGTGTATTTTGATAACTCCCCCTATGATTGACCCTCGCCTACATGGCAAATCTCGGAACTGTGGGTGTATTTATATAACTCTCCCTATGATTGACCCTCACGGGTAATCTCTTTCATGCGATTGCAAAAAATATATCCTAGTACCTTATAATTTGCATTCAGGTACGAGCATACCAAATTTTAGAACTGTAGGTTAATGTTAAGAAAACCCTCTATGATTGACCCCCACGGGTCATTCATTTGGTTTTAGACTTAAATATTCAACTATTAGCAAATAACGTTATCTAGTGTACCAGTTGGCAAAATTTCGTAGGTTTAACCCTAAGTTATAACTATAGTCATTTGACCCCTTTCGACCAATATGGCCCATCTACGAACTCTTCCTGATTTCTGCCTGCGGTGGTGTGTAAAACATTTCAGAATCCTACGTCAACTCTATCGAGAGTAACGGACGGACGGACATTGGTGATCATATAAACCCTAACGAACGGGCTAAAAACTAATTAAAAACCCCTAATTGGTCCAAAGTATGTTACCTTGTTTAACTTATTCATAGATTCTGCTAGCCAAGGATGTGTTTCTGAGTCTTCTGAGGCTAATTTTTCCCATTCATCATTTAACTTTTGCCAAAATTCTGCTTTTTCTTCTCCAGCAGAATTAATACCTCCTACAGCACCAGCTCCAGTGACAAATTCGTCAGTCCAATTTAAGTCGCCCCTATTCTCTGTTTCTGTTAAATTGTTTTCATACTCAGTAACCCATTCAGTAGATCTGGTCTCTGCTTTTTTACCATCAGCCCCTATTTCTCCAGTACTTAACTTCTCCACAAATCCCATAAACTCTGTTGCTTTAATTTTAGGATCGGACACGGATTTAAGAAACTCTTCTGCAGTCGCCATTAGTTCTGTTTTTTCGAGGAGCATGGTTTCATCTTTAGAACTAAATTCATTCACCCATTTGCTATCATCTAAGAGATCTTTAGCACTTGTTTGGTCGTGAAAAGCTTGTTGATGGTGTAGAGGTTGTAAAATCGGAGATCGTTTAAAAATATCAAGATTTGTAGGAACTCCGCCAGCACCTATCCCGTTTATCACAGTATGGTGACTTCGATCCCAGACCATATCTAACTCAAGGTCTTTAGAAACGTAATCCCTAACCCAATCTTGGGGGCCTTCTGATTCCTGTTTGAAACAAAAATTTGTATCGTTTACTAGGTCGAAATGTAAAATTACTAATTAATATACTATTAATTAATAATATACCCTCATGAATTGTTCACTATGTAAAAATTCTTTCGCCCATTCAGGATGCGCTGCCAATTCAGAGATCGCTGGAGCTTGAACCGGAGGCCTCACGTATCCCCCCATAGATTGGATCTCCTTGAGCAAACTATCCATTTGAAACGTCGTGGGAGGTAGAAGGGAGACATCTTGACGATTTTCACCACCAATCTGGTTAGTTACAAAAATTATTGACTTGCATAAAAAATCCGAACCTAAAGATTGCAGGTTCTAGAACCTAACAATCTCCAGGTCTTGCTGTCGCTTGTCGCTGGCTTACTCGTGAAGTAGAAGGGCCTAAGCCACTGGTCAATGAGTCCGTCGTGAAATGTGCGGCGACCTTGAGTACCGGGTTTTGCCCACAATCCCCATCAATAAAGTCTCGCATTGACATATTGACTCAATTAACACCTTCACCTGACCTAATAAGACATACCAGACAGACATTAAAAATTATTTCATACTTAATATTGACAGAGGCTTCACTAGCTTCGCAATCTCGTAATACGTAACTTAAAATAACTTACTAGACTAGATGATTCATATGCCGCACTCGTGCACAATTTACCAGTCCAGTAAACTGAAAGCAAATAACCAATCTTAAATCTTAAATGTTCATTGGATTCATTATCCGTTTTTATCAAGAAGACACTAACTATACATTAACAGAAACAGAACTTAGAAGGCCACAGGTCACATACTCTGCTGATAACCGCTGCCCTGTTGGATGTTAGTCAACTAAAATAAGCTGCCTATAGACATGTCTTATTGATCTGAAAAGCTGCTGCATGCTGGGATCAGTTTCAGTTACAAAAGTTATCTCAAAATTATCTTAATCATTTAACATAGAAATGTTTATTTTTATCCAGGAGAAGTTTGAGCTCCCGCTGAGCCTCCCTCATGTTAAAGCCATTGAAAGGCGTAGATCTGCTGGCACTCCAAATATCCACGAAATATGAAAAATAAATTATTTCAACATGAAATTATATTTTTAAAATTTACATAGTGCATAGGGATCTTTTATTTTCCTGGCATATTGATATTAACCTTGACCTTGATAAGGAATTGTCACTGACAGATTTCCTCGACCTCGGGGAAAATATCATTAAACTGGCATCAGAGTGGAAGGGGTAACTGTTTTCTATTCTATTCTTTTATAAACTGGATGAAAAGTCCAGGCTTAAACTGGGAACTGGTTTAGGCAGATATGTATGTATTATGCAACGCAATATAATGCTGGTAAAATCCTAATTTTTTTTATTGCTGACGCACATAATTGTAATTTTATTCCAAGATGGAAGAAATAGATTTTTATTAAGTTTATTCAACTCTTCAAGGGGCTTCTTTGACGTATTAGTGAGTAGTGTTTTAATATTTGTGTTATTTCGATTGAATGTATAGTAATACCGGGTGGACCTGAAGACCGTCCTTACAGCACGAACTTGGGAGTGGGACTCTGGCAGTATCCATAGATCAAGCTATTAAACATACGTACTGATCCCAGTTTAACAGTCAAAGGTAAACCGAAGATAAATATTCAGACGTTGCACATAGTGTTTTCTTCCATAAATAATCAATAATCCGTTAATTGATTTTCCTCAGAAAATATAAACACTTAAGTAAACTAAGAGATCAGTCCAAGTGAAACCCTAAGTTTGAAGACCAGGATCAACAAGTTACGATAAGTTAAGTAAGTTAACATAAGGAGCAACGGAACAACGATGATTCACTGGAGAGCACTGAGTCCACTGAGTACCAGCATGGGGAAGCAACTCTTCTCACTCCAGTAAGAGAACAAATTGCAAATGAATTGATTAGAGGTTTTGAATCTGAATTTTGCTTTTTTAAGTAACTGTGAGACTGACTTTGTTCAATTTTCAGTCAAAGGGGCATGAAGCAGTTAGGCGTCAAGTCTATCATTCCACCAAATAAGTTTGAGGACTTTAAAGTAGTGAATGAGCCGGTCCTTGGGTATGCTAAAGGGAGCAAAGAACGGCGAGTGCTGGAGTCTGCCCTAGAGCAGTACTCATCTCAAACTGTTGAGGTCCCCATTGTTATCGGAGGGAAGGAGTATAAAACTGATCAAGTTAGATACCAGGTCATGGTAAGTTATTATTGGTGACTATCTACTATTGTGTCAAATTTAACTTCTCAAGGGGTCATTTCGTAAATAGTAATTGAGTATTGGGTTTTGATTGCAGCCCCACAATCACCAAAAAAAACTGGCGAAGTTCTATTATGCTACTCCAGAACTGCTCAACTTGGCAATTAAGACAGCAGTAGAGGCGCAAAAGAAGTGGGATTTGGTCCCTTTTGACGTAAAGTTTAAGATGTGGCTCAAAGCAGCAGACATGATGGCTGGACCTTGGAGACAACGTTTGAATGCTACGACAATGCTTGGCCAAGCTAAAACGGTGGTGCAGGCAGAGATTGATGCCTCTGCAGAGTTGATTGACTTCATGCGGTTGAACGCATACTTTGCAAAGGAACTTCTGAAATATCAGCCGATCAGTAGTAGTCCCGAAGTTTCCAGAAATTTTATGAAATATAGGGGGTTGGAAGGGTTCGTCGCTGCTGTAGCGCCGTTCAACTTTACAGCTATCGGTGGAAATCTTGCATATACTCCTGCCCTGATGGTAAATAATTGATGAATAGAAATATATTGAGGGGTTATTTTGTTAAATCTTTTTTAAATATTTCTTTCCTAATCTGAACAAATATAATTAATCTTTCGAACAGGGTAACGCTGTTTTGTACAAGCCCTCAGACACCGCTTTGTTGTCGAATTATGTGATATTTCAAATAATGAAAGAAGTTGGAGTACCTCCAGGAGTAGTAAATTTTGTCCCTGCTGATGGCCCTGTGTTTGGTGATGCAATCACTGCATCCCCCGATTTGGCTGGAATAAATTTTACTGGTTCTGTACCGTAAGCAAGAACTTAGATTTTCATGGAATTAAATTACTTATGTTGAATACGAACGTTTGAAGTTTTAAAACTCGAATTTACTTTTGTAGAACCTTCTCTCGCTTATGGGGTCAAGTAGGTGCTAACCTCTCGAATTACAAAAACTTTCCCCGGCTAATTGGAGAATGTGGTGGAAAAAACTTCCACTTTGTTCACCCATCTGCTGATGTTTTGAGCGTGGTAATGGCAACGCTTCGATCGGCTTTCGAATTTTGTGGTCAAAAGTGTTCTGCATGTTCACGGATGTATGTCCCTCAGTCTCTATGGAAAGAGGTGGGCGGAGTTTTTTTTACTAGAATCTAATGTAATATTTGAATAGATTAAACAAAAAGTAATTATGTAGGTCAAAAAAAGATTAATTGAGAACATGAAGAACATGAAAATGGGCCCAGTAACCGATTTCAGCGTTTTTACGTCAGCCGTTATTGACGACAAGGCCTTCAATAGAATTGCCGGATATATCGATTATGCTAAAAAGAACTTAACTATTCACCAAGGAGGCGAATATGATAACAAGTGAGTTAGCTGCTTTCGCTTTGGATAAAGTATACACAAATATATTTATATATTTTTTTAAAACTTGACACTTCTAGAAAAGGCTATTTCATTCCACCAACTCTAATCGAAGCAAAAGACCCCTTGGACAAAATAATGACGGAAGAAATTTTTGGACCTGTTCTTTCCGTTTATGTCTACCCTGATGCTGAGGTACAGAAGACACTTGAACTTGTCGACAAGAGTACACCATATGCTCTAACTGGAGCAATTTTCAGCTTGGATCAGTAAGTTATAGCCTTTAAATCCCATGAATTAATAGAATGACTGAAAAAACGCCAATATATGTTTCAGAGCCTTTTTGGAACACGCAAGAGACTATCTTAGATACTCAACGGGGAATTTGTACATCAATGACCGATCAACAGGGTCTGTAGTTGGACAGCAGCCATTTGGTGGTGCTAGAATGTCAGGTAATCAAATGGCCGTTAGAATAATTCCTTACTTAGTGTAAAGCATTTCAAGTGTGGATTGAAATATACCCTTCATTTTTTAGGGACTAATGACAAAGCTGGAGGGCCACATAACGTGTTAAAGTGGACCAGCCCTTTAACAATCAAAGAAACGTACGTCCAAACATCGGACTGGAGATATTCTTATATGGACTAATTTTCAATCCTAACGAGTCATTTATTCTCCTATTCCTCTCCCTCAGTCCCCAGTGACCCTCAGTCCCCAGTGACCCTCAGTCCCCAGTGACCCTCAGTCCCCAGTGACCCTCAGTCCCCAGTGACCCAGTCTATAAAAACGATTCTTTACTTGTAGTATTTTTGGAGTATTACTGCCTGACTGTGCTTGGAAAGTGTTTTATTATTTACGTCCTAGAAACTTCTCTAAGGTTGATGAAAGCTGTTAAAAGTTGATATAATTTACCTTCTTCTGTATTATGTTTACCTACCTATACCTATCAGTCATTACTGTCACACAATTCCTGATCTGCATGCTTAGTAAAAAAAAAATTAGGCAGGATTCTCTTGTCATTGTTTGGAAATGTACCTGGTTGCTGAAATACCGCATAGTATAATATGTTCCAGCAACGAATCTCTTCGGTCCTATCTGTAGCAGTTTAATTTAAACGAATGAACTCGACTTTGACAAAAATTACTTTTAAACTGATGAAGGACAATGACAATAAGGCTAAATTGAGTCACTTAGTCTAGGTAGATACTTACTGGCATGTTTAGTAAACTTGTAATTCCTGTTAGCAAAAAAAAGATAATAAAGTAACATTCAAGTGAGTACTGTCAAATAAAACTATATTTATTTCTTACATAATTTTCAAACGATCTGTTAATTCATTACACATTTCCATCAAAATTATCTGACTATTCAGCACTACAATATTACAAATCCGAAGTATAACGAATACTTCTCTAGCGACTGCACGTGGTTAGGCAGTATAAGATTATTATTTACACGAATTACACATACTTTTAGCAGAAAGCTACACGAGAGCTGAAAATAGACGATTATTATCACCATTATAAATCGCAGGGCTATTTTAAACATATTCTTCCCCAGTCCACCTCATTAGTACAAATCCGTCGTTATTTTATGGTTACTAAACACTAACTGAGTTACTGAGTATCGGGCAACATTTTAAAAAACACTCATTTTTCTACACAACTAAAGCAATTTAATCTATTACAAAACGCTCTTTATTTCAACTAAGTAGTCCCTTTGCATCAAATAGTAGTAAACATTGCTATAACAATCCTTAAGGCATAACTCGCCGGGCAAGCCGCTGTCATGTCTCACAAGATTACATTAAACTAACGATCTCATAAAATACGATTGTGTAAGATATAACAAATTAAACTCATAAATAAAACAGCAACCTATGGATTTCACCATTTCACATTCTTGACTATAATTTACATTATGCCACGTACTTGAGGATTATAGATGCGTTAATCGATGCCCATCATTTCGCCGTCCATCGGCATAATTAAGCCAGGGGTACTTCCACCGACACTTTGTGCAGATGTAGATAGATTCATTATGGGCTGGGCAGATCCCGGAAGTACCGGAGTATTCTTCGTTACCATGCAAGATCTTGCCACACTCTCGAAAAGCTTTTCCACTTCAGGAGCACAGTGAACGAATTCGTGCTGCCAGAACTTATACATTGGATTTTTTATCAGTTCTATGAAAGTTACAAGAAGTCCCCATGGATGCGGTCTGTTCACCACCAAACGTTCAAGAAGGACTCTGGTGATTTGTTCCTGAAATCAAATATACCATTTTAAATCTTATCCCATATTTAAGTCTAACTATGGTTTAGAATTATTCGTCAACTCAGTCAAAATGTTACATCAACGCGATGCTCAGAAACTCTAGTCTATTTCCATCATAGTAAAATAATTGGTATTCGATAATAATGCAAGTGTCGATTCTCACCTGAACAACTTCAGTGTTTGACTGTGCGAACAGGTACAGTATGACAAGACTAAAGTAGTGTGTATGGCTCGATGGGAATCGCAGCTGATTAGCGAGAGCATTCAAGAATAAGTAACGTCCTTCGGTGTCTAAGTCGACAGCTAAGTTCTGGAAGATATCCATATGAGAAGTGTGTGCGATTGTTGACATACTAGGAGTTTGAACTCTTCCACGAATTGCAAGAATGTGTTGAGAGCCGACAAACAGGACCAAGGCATTCAATAGTGGGATGTTATACCTAGCTCCAATTTCATTTGTGACCTTGATCAAAGAGAAAATATAATTAGGAAAATCCTTTAACATTCCTTAAATAGTTTAATCAATTGAGAAGGTTCTCAACAAAAAATTCTCGACACGAAGTGTTTTCAGAAACTCTAGTCTGACTATCATTGAAAGTATTATCTAAGACGGGAAGATTTTAACTGCATTTCTACATACCTGCAGGTTTGTCCTCAGCTCAGACAAGAACGTTACAGGTGCTCTTGTACGCAGATAAGAGTCCAAATCTTGCTTGAATTTAGCAGGTTGAATCATTCCTCCAATGTTCAATATTACTCTTGGGGGCATGGCTGTATCCGCGAGCATTTCAAACTTCAAATTAGCGGTGAATGGATCTGGAAGTCGCATATTTCTTGGAAATGCCGAGAGAACTAGGTTCCTCATTTGAATGCAGTTGGGTGGAATCGCATCCAAAAAATGATAGCAATAATCGCATAAGAAATCGGGGAAATCATGTAAAATCACAAGAAGCACTCGGAGGGTACCCCTGTACAAAGTTGCAACGGGCTTGGCTAAATCGGCGTTTCGTAAGTACGGCTGCAGAAATTTAAACAGGTCCAAGAGCAGTTGACAATACATGGCCCAACATTTCTGATCTGCTGCTAACGCCAGCATCCTTGCAATGAAAGTTCTATTCCCAATAATCTCTAACCATGCATAGACAAATCCAGGGACCTTATGAGGGTTCAAAATGTGGAGAATATTGCTGAAACCAGCCAGTATCTATAATTAAAAAAGTATGGTTTGTTTAACATTCATTTTCTCCACGAATTATAATGCACAATGAATGTTTTGATTTTTTTTTAACTCAGCGAAAAGTTTACATCACTGACGATGCTCAGAAACTCTAGTCTATTACAATCATTGTTGTCTTCAGGAATTCATAATTCATTCAGGCAGGCTTAAACTGTAGTATTTATTATACCTGTGTTCCAATGGCTTCAAAGACAGGATCAGTCTGATTAAGATCCTGAAAGAGCATCATAAAAAGTCGATGGAAAGGTAACTGTTGGAACTCGCTTTTTTGTAATTCATGGTCTTGAATCAAGAGCCCTGCAACGATTCCCAGGAACTTGTTCAGCAGAGTGATTTTTGGCTGAACAGTTACGGAGTCTCCAATGTGGCGAATTAAGAGTGCCACAAGACGCACTAAAGCATCAACGGATTGATAACATTTTCCACGAACTAACGGCATTGCAGGAGTTGTTGCCTGTTGAAGGAATGATACTTTATTAGTTAAGAATCTAATCAAATCGGGTTGAAGAGCAAAATATTATATTATAAAATTATTTTTTAACTCAGCGAAAATTTCACATCAATGACGATGCTCAGAAACTCTAGTCTATTACCATCATTGTATTGTATAATATTTAGTAAGATTTCTGTTGAATATTATTTATTAACAAATAACTGAATAAATTATTTACCTTTGCGGCCTGAAGACCCTGGTAAACCTGGCTTACACAAAACTGAACGCAAACGCGGAAGAAGCGTGTAATCACATCGTCAGATTTAAGTATTCCTGATCCGTTAAGATCATGAATGAATGAGGCAAATGCTTTATTGGAGTCCCTGGGAGACCCCTGCGTTACATATAAGCGAATCCATTCACGGAATAGGATTTCTGACTTCTCCATCAAACCTGCAGATCCGGAAACACTGGATGACCGAAGATCTAAAAACATGAATAGGATAAACACGATGAACATTAAAATAAAATAATTATGGTGTAGGCAAACTTTAAAATATACCTTGTGGGTCATCGAATTCACGGGTCTGGCTTATCGCTGCCTGTAGGTTCGAAGATGTTCTGTCTCCAGCAAAATTAGGAGTCTCGTGATTTCTTAAAACTTCAATCAAATGAACTAACCCTTCAGGATGCTGTCGATTTACTGTTGCCACTCGAGAGAGCATGTCAACCTAAAAAATCAATTAAATAAACAATTTTTTTGTAATTTCAATGGAATTCGAACTAAAATCGGTCAGTTAAACATTTTGAGAAGTTTCGTTCACTCAGCAATAAATTTTCATCAATTTAATCAGAAACTCTAGTCTATAAAAATCATCGTGGACGTAAAAACAATAAATCACTAGAAAACGTTATCTTATCTTGAGAATAAAAATCCGTACCGTATGATACAAGTCACTTTCAGTGACCGCTGTACTGAATCGTTCGTCAACCAAGTACATCTGTACAAGTTGCATTGCAAAATTGACCGCCATCACGTTCGTTCCTTTATCCATAGCATTTGAAAGGTGCGCGTCAAATTGTATCATGTTCACTAAGTTGGCTCTTATCAATGTGTCAACCGCTTCGACGTTGTACTTCACTTCAGGTCGACTTTCGATTAGGCATCTGTATAGAAAACATTACAAATAAAGCTATTAGTTAGTAAATAATACTGACTTTTTATGAAAAACACCATACCATGGGTAATAAATGACCACTTAAGAACTGAAAAAGATTTTATATCTAATTCATTCATTGCTTTAACTTTTAAGGCTATATAACGGGATTTTCATTGCATGCAAGCATACAGTACATTTGTAAAACAGTTGCAAAGTATAACAATTACCTATATCAAAAGTTCAAAACCCAAGGCTTACTTTGTAACTTGCCGATTGACCCAAGGTTGGCCGAATCCTCGCGTGTCTTGCAGGCCTTTTAGCACCATCAGGTGAGCGTCTCTGTATCGAATTATTTCAGGGTCGCTAGGAAATGCAGCAAGTCCTTCTAGAAGCCCTTCAACTGCTTTCTGGAGCAGCGTGATGGCAGCAACAACACTTTTGGATTGTCGTGCAACAACGATAGATTCCAAAAGGGTTTTGACTCCTTGCCCCTAAAATTAAATCAGGATTAAATCGGTATTTTATTTATAATTCCATTCAGCATCGGGAGGTACTATATGCACGTACCAACTGTGGGCTTGCAGGCGAGTGTGATACAGCAAGTCCCTGTAAATAACTATCCATTTCCGACATCAATTTATCATAAATAGATAACAGATCTTCCCCTGATCCTGGAGGATTTTGAAGGCCAGCGACTGCAACCGGTGGTAAAATACCAGTTGTGGGAGGTCCAGCGGGTGGTAATCCTGCCGAAAATCTAGCGGCAAGGAATGGCACCTCCCCTTCGCTTGGAGGGATAAACCCAGGGATATTTCTCGAAAAGTCTTCATACACAGCTAATTGTTGGCTTAGGGGTCCACTTGACTAAAATGCAAGAAGACATTTCAAACTCAAAACTCAAAGACACATACTTGTCAATACTCGAAGTCTTCAAAATTTTATATACAAGTAAATTTCGACTTACTTGCACTGGCTTCACTCGGACGGGTTCAGGTATTCTTTCGGTTTGATAGTTATTCATTGCTGGATCAAAGTATCTACGATTTTCTACTTTTGCCTGCTTTCTAATTTCGTATTCCGTAGCTAATTTCTTATCTATTTCAACTAATGCCTTCTCTACAGCTGCTTTTTGAATGAATACACAAGCCAGTTCCATGTTGTCGTTGGCCAAGACAGAACTCGCCTGCTCTATCATGTCTTTCAATTGTTGATTAGAGCTCGGGCTACGAGATTGACTCATAAATGCAGTTTTCAAGTTGCTACTAATAGCGATAAAAATGTGATCTCTAGAAGTGATCATTGCCATTCCAGCGGTCAGATATCTCATCATATGATGAGCAGCGACTCTCATTCTACTATCTTCAGAATCTAATGCAAAGTCTTTTTTGATAATTTGTTCGCATGCATTGACAGTATATTTGATTGAACGGTCAACTACAGGGTGAAGTAAATCTTGAATTGCTTTCTCGATTGATGGCCTGACCAACGGCTTCAGCTGAGGATGAGCTTGGAATAATGGTAATTGGCTGTTAATACTGACATTTACCAATAAAGCGGTTAGGTTGGAGGTGTCAATGTCCATGTAAGAGAACTTGGGTTCCGGAGCATTCGTTGGTAGAGTAGGTGTTGATGAAAGCCCAGTCATAACAGTCTGACCTTGAGCCTGCAAAGAACTCGGGGGAGGTGTATGGGAACCTCCGGTTAGGTCTTCTAAAGTCTGCTGGGGTTGGGGAGTTTGGGCAGAAATTTGCTGAGATAAGATCGAGGGCTGAGGCTGGCTTATTTCCGGCAACGTTTGTGACGGCTTAGACAAACCCTGCATAGCAAACAACTGTGAGAAGTTGTACTTCATCTTCATACCTTCAAATTCAGATACAGAAGGAGACTTCAACCGTACCTGGTTATTTTGATCCGGCGCTGGGATGCTACGTTGCTGTTTCTCAGAGGAGTAACTTAATTGGAAAACGTCAATTTTGAATTCATTTTCATCTTTTAATATTCCGGGAGGTTTCAGCTCTCGGATTTCGATGTTCAGAGCCTTGCACAGAACTTCGATTTCAAATTTCAAGTTCAGTTTCATTTCTGGTTCTTGATGGAGCTCGGCTAGAACATTTAAAATACCCATTGTCCATGGACAAGGAGGACTAAACACTTTACTTCTTGTGCAACTCTCCATAATCTTTGCAGCAAATGGGACTACATAGAGAAGATCCTGTAATCCTTTTCGGTACGCCTCTATTATTAAGCTTTTAATATCAAGATCATCCAGTACGATCGGTTTATTTTTAAGGACAGTTATCATGCCTAACCAGTGACCTAGGTTCTTTAACAAGGCTCTGTCCGAAAAGTTTCCTGCTGACTTATCAGTTCTTAATAAGATTCTGATGTTACGATGAGTTTCTCGTAAAACACAGCCATTTAAATCCTTTGCCTTCAGGCTGTCCAGAAGATTACTGTAGAGGCTGTGGAAGTTGAGTTCGATACTTGCTCTCTTCATGACCAAATACTGTGCCACCCATGGCCAATAATCTACACCGATTACGTCTCTCAGCTCTTCGCACTTTTGAGTCAAGTTCATTTGATTTAGATTGTTAAATATAAAAGCTGTTTTATCCTGAACCCCTTCAGGTGGTGGTGTTATCTTCTCATCCTTCTCGGTTGCAACCAACAAGGTAGTAATATTGGTTGCATTTGCAATTGAAGGTCGCCCGCTTATTGAAGGTCCAGGTACAACTGAAGAAGTCGATTTTGGAGCTATCACACCCGGTCCCGACGTCGATGCCCCCTTGCTTCCCAAACCAATTGCTGATGTTCCAGGAGGTTGCTGAGTGTTAGTTGTTGTACCGCTACTGGTAACTGTACCGGTTGAACTTGCTGTCACATTTGAGATAGGAGTGATAGGGCCAGTCCTGGGTCTGGATGGTTCTTGAGATCTTGCACCATATTCTATATATTCTATTAAGTGACTTGGAAATTCTTGGAAGTGAGGGATAGTCGAAAGATGTTGACAATACTGAGGATACTCTTTTAATCTATTCTTGAACCTGTCCAATGCAGCAAGACCGAAAAAGTACATTTTACTCCCTGGAGATTTCTTGAGAGCATCCACCACGAATCTAAGCGCAACTCCGAGTTGAAGATAAGTTGTTACAAGACCATGCTCAATAATTCCACCAAAAAGTTGTGCTGTCGTATGAAGTTCTTTGTCTGGGTATTGTGGAAAGAATCTGTACTCTCCGAACAAATTCCTTAGCATACATGTGTAAACTTCCCGTTCTCTTCTGACACTTGATTCTTGAAACCGTTTCAAGAGGTCCAAAACTTCATCGATAGACATAGTTGGGTCCTGAAACAAAAAAAAACGTTCGAATTATCTCCAACGTAAAACATTTAACATTGTTTTTCAGACAGCTAAGAAAAATAATCATGACTGATAGTTGATAGTAGTTAAAAATTGAGCTTATAGTTATTATTGACAACGCACTCCAACTCGGTAGGTTCGCATAACATGGAGATATAGATGTAATGGATTGACCATTATCCATTGTGCAAATTGTATTCGATTAAGAATCACGATATCAAGTCCTCTATAGCAAAAAAAAGTCATCTCGCAGCTCCAGCTCCAGGTCCCAAAAATCCTCATGTAGAAAACTATTATTCCTTCGATTTTCTCGGTTTAAAAATTCAAGTCTGCAGTCTGAAACTTTTATTTCCTAAGCCTATTCTTCTAGCAAATCACAAATTGTCGACGAGTCATCCTTGTCTCGTTTACTATATTTTTCTGATACATATATAAATAATTGATATCTATCTATGGATGGAGTTTGGACTAAAACTTCAGGTACGTCATTTAATTCCATATAATAAAGACAAAGAAATATGAACTAACTCCTACCAAGAAACCACCTAGATAAATTAAACATATTAACTAACTACAAAAGACAAACTACACAACTGCGATCAAATATCTACAAAATCTGAAATAAAAAGCTGACGTTCTATGATCAAAAGTCGAAAAACTTAATAACTCAGTGCACAGTGACGACGGTCGTGGTGGTGGGTCAATAACCAACTGTGAAGTGTGAACTGATTTGATTTCCAACCGAAGCAATCTTGCCACGCCGTATCGAAGACCATGTGGAAGTTCTGTCGTCCAAATACGTTCATACTATTATTACTCACTCAAATTACTCTAATACTACTCAAACTTTCTACCGTGTAGCAACTCCCTCATGATTCATTTTTACTATCAGGCGCCGACACAAATCAAATTTCAAATCAAATTATTCGATTCCCCGGGGTTTCTAGTTTACTACATTTACATGACTAAAAATTCGGTGTTTTCTTCAATTATTAAATTGCTTAGCTTAATCCTCCCGTGGTATTTGGGTGACAGAATCGACTGATCCCCTAGCCTAGACAGAGAGTTTGCCCTTCGAACCAGGCCAGGGCATCATTACCCTTACAACGTGTAATGACGTTGTTGCGCCTCAGCGGTTTAATTTAGTTTAATTTTCTCAGTTTTCAAACCAATACGCTAAGCCAAATCATTCACAAATCTATTTAGAAAACATGATTTTTCGGGCATTTTAATACTTAATATATCTAGTTGTATGATCCGGTCGGACACAATCCGACTATCGACTCTATCGACTTATGGTAATTAAACAGAATTAAAAAATCTATTTCATTCTTGGAATCTTGGGTCAAACTTCTTAAATATCCTTATCATTAGAGTTTGTTTACTGAGTTGGAATACAGCGGAACTATCTACAGA
The DNA here is from genome assembly GCA_034694785.1 of Agrenia bidenticulata. Taxonomy (NCBI): domain Eukaryota; kingdom Metazoa; phylum Arthropoda; class Collembola; order Entomobryomorpha; family Isotomidae; genus Agrenia; species Agrenia bidenticulata. Next base: position 83,946 of record JAQFYM010000182.1, on the reverse strand, counting down.
AAAAAATGTATCTCACAAAAGTCACAATGGATTAATCACAAAAATTGGTCAGGACGGAAGACTTATTTTATGCGGATTTTCCACAACCCATATAAGTCAAAATCCTTACGAACTTGCGACTAGCTATTACTCAAAACCTTTCAGACCAGCAAGTTTTTTCTTATCCACTCAAAGTCTGTTCTGTAACTACCACAATCCCTTGTATGGGTGGCTCTAGTCTCTGTAATTCATTATTGGTAAAGGGTCAGATGTTCAGTCCACAAAATCTTTCAGTTCTTAAACTTCTTATGAGAAATCCAAAATCCCTACTTGAGCCGAACTAAAAATAAATGTCTGGATAGGGTATTGGGTAAAATGAAAAATATGAAAATGCAAGCGACTCAAACAGATATAAATTTTGTAAACTTACTGGTGGTTTACTATAGATTCTATGAAAATAGTTATTAGCTTCGTCTTCTGCTTCTTTCGAAATCTTTCCTTGAATGTCAGGAAATAAGAGTGCGTTATCAGGAAGTCCGCCCCTGCTCGTATCCCCAGGTCCGGATCCCGTACCAATAGCACCCTGTGATGGTCCTCCCGCTGGCCCTTGTTGATTTTGTCCCAGCCTTCCACTAAGCATTCCCATAGGGTTACTGACACCGCCCATGAGAGCTGCAGACACAGCTGCCACATTTGGACCTCCAGTATTTGGGCCGATTGGCAAACCTGTTAGCATAGGATAAGCAGCCGCGGAGACTGCTGGGTTTTGAGGGTTGAATCCCGGTCCAAGGAGTCTTGATGGAGATCCAGGAGTTGGCCCTAGGGGGTTATATCCGAATGAACCAGAACCGGAAGAGCTTCCACCCAAATTTAATCCGCCAAAATTAGAGCCTAGTGAAGACAAAGCCAGTGGATCACTCTGGGAAGGAAATAATTGGCCAGGAGCATTTGATGGATTAACGCTAAATGCTGCTTCCAGAGAATTCAAATTCCTATGTTGTTGTGGTCTCAAAACTCCTGGTGGTGGCTGAGGACCTCCTGCAGGTGGAGGTCGCGTTTTATTCAAAAGCATGTTATACGTACTGGCCATTGTTGCTATAGTATCACTCAGTTCTTGATTGACCTTCCCGACGCATTGGTGTAGACATTGAATCATTGTGGTTACAGTCTCAGGTGGTAACTGAGCCGTTTTTGGAATACTTTCTTCTTTACCTAAGATATAGGGGACTCGTCTGTTCAACACTTTCAGAAGAGATTGTACAAAGTTTTCTCCGTGCTCTCGGATCTTGTCAGACAACCACTTGTCTAACTTCAGGAACTCTCGCCTGGATGCTAAGCATGCCAGGTCAATGATAAATACGTGGGAGTTGGCATTAAGAAGAAGATGAAGGGCTTTAAGGTCTTGAGCCACATCAAGAATTCGAGACAACTTGGTCTGGTCGTAGTCCCCTCTTAAGTACCATTCTGCCATAGCGTGTATCATAATTGGTCTAATAGCACTGGAACCATTGTGCCAAGCGTACTGAAGGATGACTCCGGAATTGATATGATTTCCAAGGAACACTGGAAACAGCGCTCCCATCAGTTCTTGTCTTAGCATATTCATTGGAGATGATATTTGAATCAATCCCAGTAAGAGAATATCAGGACAGTGTGCAATAGGGAATTGGAATATGTCTTGAACAACTGGATAATGTCCACCATCTGATAAGCTTAGTAAAAGGTCCAAAAGCTCCATTGATTTCCACACTGCAATTTCTTTGACGTCGTATGTTTTGTCTCCACTTGTCTTGAGCATTTCTGTCGCTACGGAGTGGAACGGGTAGTCGGAAAATGAGAAGATGTCACAGTTCCCTGGATTGAGACAAGCTCGTATTAGAGAAAGTTGACCTTCAGTATTTATCCACCGACGGTAGAAAGTTTCGATAGGGAATTGATCTGCACGAGCTTGTCCTTGCAACTGCAGCCCATACTTGAGGGCTTCCATCAGAGATCGGAATCCTCTACCATCTCTGATATAAAATCCTGGGAAGTCTAGTTCTCGGAATACTTCTTTCCATATGATATTAGGAGCGACTTCAAGCAAAGCTTGAACGAATACTTTCCAATTCCAAGATGTTGCTGAACTAGAAGAATCCTTGTCTTTGCTACTAGTGCTGGTTAACGGAGTTGTGTCACCCCATATGTTCTGCTGCTGTTGCTGCTGTGCACTATGATTTTGATTTTGTACTTCATGAGCTTTAATCATTCCACTCATAATCCGAGCAACAGCTGCTGGGGTCATTTTATTCGCCCCCACAGTAAGAAGTGTAGTTCTACATTCTTCGACTGTGGCACAGATTCCTGTACCATGCTCAAGGACAAAATCCACTGCCCCAGGGTCGAAGTTTGGTGACCCCTGCTGATTCGTCACGTCTGCTTCCATTTTGATACTTGTTAATTCTGTGTCCACTTGATCAGTCTGCAAGAAAATGTTAAGTATGACCGGAAAGTTGTTACTTGGGAAATGGTTTTGGACTTCTTTCAAAAATCTTTGATTATTTTCAAAAGTCTGAGTACTTATGGGGGTTCCGTCCCCAGAGACAAACTTTAAAATTAAATGAAGATGTTCGATGTTACCTAATACAGTTTTTCGTTTGTCACTATCTTTGTCTTCTAACAAAAACTCTTCTATCAAAAACCTAACTCTCTCCTTAGCAAACTCCTTGATAGAAGTGTCAGCATTTATTTCTTCGTCGATCTCCTTTTGCAATTGGAGAGCTGCAAAAGCGCAGAGAATTTGATCTTTAAGGCTCAGGTCAAGAGCACGGATTAATCGGGTAAGAAATACGCCTGGGGGTAGGTCAGTGTTATGAATCCCCTGACAAATGGCAGTTGTAAACACTGGGCTAGTTAAATCAATTTGGTAATTATTCTTGAGTAGTTCCCGGGCAGCACTGATATAGAATGACCTGGAAGTCCCCTCCAAAGAATCCTCTTCGAGCTGAACAAGCGATGAGATCAATGACTGAAGGAACTGCCTCTCAGCCGACGAGCCGTAGAGAGAGATAAGATTTGAGAGGAGAGACCAGACTTCTTCCAAATTGTCCGAGTTGAGATTACGTACCGATAAATCAACTTGTGTTAGAGCAAAAACTGAACAGTCTACGTTCATAGTTTCATGTGAAGAGCACTGATAAGCCACTCCTTTGACCGGAGGCACCCAGCCAATATTCCCTTCTGAATTGTCCAAGTTTGATTAGAATTCACCTCACTTGTATTTTTTAAAGCGTCCATTTCGCAAAGGTTTATTGAACAAACTCACAATCTCTACACTTTAACCCATCGGACTTCGGATTTTCTGCAAAAAAATGAAAAAATATTTAGATATATTTCTTGGAGTCAATTTAGTTTTTTGTTTATTAATTGATTTAAATTGAAGGCACGTTATCAAAATATTATTTATAGATACATCAGTGATTTTAATCTTCGTTAAAAAACTGAGTCTAATTACAAATTAGGTTTTACTAGAATGAGTACCTTACATTGAAACGCATTAAATATCTTAATGTACGCTTTCTCTCTCAGTAACAAATAAATATTTCACTTAGAATAATTAGTCAGGTCGTTGTCAGCCGTCAGTGTCACTGAACAGTAATAACTTTCATAATTATACTATAATAAATAATAATTAGGCAGCAAACCCCGCTCTTTCAAGGAAACTAGGAAAAAATAAGAATATTATTCATTAATTCATTAGCTTAAAAAACTGACCTTAATAAATATTTGTGTCATTTGTCCATTCACTATTGAATTAAGTTTGGATTTCAATACTTACTGTGACTCTATTCAAATATTAATGAAACCAATAAAACAATTTGTGAATAACTTCGAGAATGCCTTTTCTACTATCAACCATTGACCTGAATCTAATCTAAAATCTAAATCCTACTGGACATTTTTGTCTTTTAATTAGTGGCACTGGGACCTAAAATTAAATCTAGCCTTTTTATCAAATCCAAATTAACTATGTAAAACAATGAAACTATACGCAGGGAAAACTCATAATTTAAAACATTATCAGTTAGACCTCCTACAGTAAGTAATAGTTGATTTTGATTATGTTATAATTTTATAATAATAAAAAGAAACATACATGAAATATTTTCCTTACAGTGTACAGCCTTGAATTAATTCCTGTAAATTTTTATGGTTTGGAATGAGTGATGAAATCAAAACGCCTGAACAGGACCGATAAATTTTAAATTAAATAACAAAGCCAATATTGTTTTTTAGACGGGCCTCTCTTAATTCCGAATAATAGTTCATTAAGTACTACTCAAAACTCTCGACCAAGCCCAAGACACACATAAATAACAGCTTCTTTGAACTGTAAAACTTTGATTTTAAATTTTCAAATTTTTAGTCTACATTGACTACATTATACATTAAATTCCTCTTGTTCGATAACCGACATACATACTTAACTCTGCCTGCTCGGTCAAATTAAATATGAGTATCAATTATCATAAATTTTACATTCAAATGTTATAAAAAAATTTGGAAATAATATAAAAATTTGAAATAGCAGCTGACATCATACATCTTATGTCTTAGGCATATGTTTGCCTCCACAGTCAAACCACTAAAATCTATCCAAAATCCTTCCAAGATCGAAAACTAAATCTAAACAATAATTGCCTCCTCTCCCTTTGATTTCATAATCTGAATTCAGCCCAAAAACAAAAAATACACCGACTCCCTCCAACTCACCTACAAAATTTGTTTTAGAAATTGTCTCCTTCCTTTGTACATAACTTGTAAAAGTACAACAGTTAGCTTAGTATAATATTACTAAATTAATTATTAGATCTCTTGAATGCACACTTGACACTTCTAAAAGTTGTTTCCGTATACTTTTTATAACTTTAAAGTCATGTATGGCGCAGAAACTCTGAGCGTATTGTATAATTTCTAAAATTTCTCTTAAAAAATTAAAATTTCTCTTACCTGTTCAACACAAACTTGTTCTTCTTGTCTTCATGCAATGGACGATGATGATTGGAGTGGTAGGGACTAGGGATAGGGGATTGTGGCCGAAAGCATTTCGCCCGTTGAAGGAGAAAAGGACATGAAAGGAAACGTGAGCATTTTTTCTACACAACTAGAATGTGAAAAGGAGGACGATTGGACCAGCAGAGGACACCCATGCCTTCAACCCAACGCATCAACTAAATCTCTACAACTATTTACACTCGTTCATTCTCACTTAAATCTTAATGATTAATTTAATTAATTACTTAAACTAAAAATAGCTTATTATTAACAATATTGTACACTTATGTAAATAAGAAATTCTAATTTTATGAAAGTTGCCGCGGATTTTTCAAACCGACTTTTCCCGCCTGCGCGCTCTTTTTGTTTACACCCAACAAGGAGATTTTCCTCCAAATTCGAGCCAGCCGTTGATCCTTAGATTCGTCCAGCATTTCCATTTCTTTTGGGATTTTGAAAAACGTTTTTAACTTTACTCAAAATTTGGTTGGTATTTTGGTATTTTATTGAACGTTTCAAATATTTAGTTACTGAGATAGCTGTGATGTGATAGGAGACAATTAGGAGTGCTTAAATCTGAAATAGACTGTGGTTATGAATTTGAATTTTGAATCTTTATAATATTTTTAAGGTCAATCGTTTTAATTGTTAGCTTTGGGATTGGAAATTAATTTCGAATTGTTTTAATAGTTTGTAGCTGTGGCTGGACTGTCAATTACTTCTAAAGTTCTACGAGGAATGCGGAAGTAGGAATTGATTATGTCTTATTGTGGGGGAGGACGGGGAGAGGATGATGGCGTGGGAAATGGAGATGATGATCTGTCAGTCGAAGAACCACTGACTCAACAATTGCATCGGTGTAAAACAACAAATGCCGTGTTTGTTTCTCTGAATACTAAGCTAAGAGCTTACAAGAGCTATGGCGTTGGAGATATTCGGCTTTACACCGGTCTCACAGAAGCTTCAAGATATATCCAGGGAATGTGCGAGAAAAGTTTAGAAGGTCAAGATGCTCTCAGAGAATCTGGTGTTTTGAATTCACTTGCCGAAGCATTTTTATTTTTCTATGCGAAACATTTGGTAATTTTTTATTATATTTTTAAACTGCGAATTAATGTTGGACTCACTTTTTTCTATGAGTGTAATATTGATTTTTCTAGGAGGATCACGTAAATCCGTTGAACTATGAAAGCCTTTTAAAATGTTGGAGTAATTTATCTACGGCCCTCTGGGAAGCAGTGGATAACCCCGTAAATCCGAGGAATCAGGATATTGTGTCGAAAAAACTAGTAGAGAAAAATGAGCTTAAGGTTATTTTTGATGTACTCATCTACTCATGTATCAATGAAAAATAAGTACTCTCCGAATAACTTACGCTTCCAAAATGTTTTAGCCGTTGATCGAGTTTGTTTTAATTTCATTCAAAACTGTTGAAAAACAGACGGAACGGTACGTGATTTCTCTGATTCAACTCTACAAAGCCTTGGTCATAGAAAATTCTTCGGTCAAAAAGCTATTTCTATCGAGAAGTGGCTTTATTCCAGGTTTAGTCGAATCACTTCGTTTAAGGCTTCAGCTATCCAATCATGAAGTTTTAATGTGTAAGTTAATTTCATTTCATTTATTGGCATTGCATAGTTGCTTAAATTAAATAAAATGTGAAATTATTTCATTACAGGGAAGTCGATAGATCTAATGGGTTGGCTATTGAGTATGCTTTTGCAACAGGATCCTACTTTGAACGAAGATGATCTTAGCGGATCTTCAAGTGAAATGTCTTCTTCGAATTTCGATCAAGTATTGTGTGAGTTGGTGGGACCCAGTCTCCTATTTATGGACGTAGACCGGATTTCAGAAAAACAACAAAGTGTTGGAATAATTATGATGCTTGTCAGTTTGCTCGGACGCAGCTTAACCGTTGTGCAACGCTTTATAAAATCCAATGGAGAAACCATATTGGGACAGATATTTGCTAGTCCACAAACAGATGCAGTCGTCAATGCTACTAAGTATGAGATTGTATTATCATCTGGTGTGCTTAAAAATAATTTAATTTTGGTTTTATAAACCGAACATTTTGTGTGATAGGCTGACGTTTCAAGTATTGGCAGTCCAAAAGAAAAGAATGCGTGAAAGTTATATTAGTGAAAATGACTTAAGAGCGGACAATGATGGAGTATCTATGTCCAGTAGGGCATACAGCATTGGAGTTGAAAAATCTTCTTCAAAAGTTCAGTTAAATGATCGATTGGATACATCTAAATCCGAAATTCCATGTCCATTATTGTGCAAGGATCAACTTAAAGGGCTCGAAAACGCTAGGCAATGGGTAGAGAAGTGTTCCATAAGAGTTAATCAAGGTATTGTTTTTGACTGATTTGTTCAACTTCGTTACGCTTTGCTGTTTAAGCTTTTCAGTGTTGTTAGCATGATCATATGTGATCGTGGGATTTTTAATTTTTTAAATTAGCTCGACTTTGACTTGTTTGAAAATTACAGATTTCGAAAGCAAAACTTCATCAGATAGTTCCTCTATACCTCATGCACCACCACCTTCAGAAGTTGAAACCTCTATTAGTCGCTACCGGACTCCTAGTTTATTCTCATTCTGTGCTACACCAAGGTTCGAAAAAGACTGCTGTTGTGATGATTATAGTAAACCAACCGTGAAGGACAGACCGATAACTTCTCCTGGATTTTACGAGCAAACTAATGGCTCTCCAAATAAATTGAGTGGTAGAGCTAGCTTTCCTGCACCGTTGAAAAAAATGTCGTACAGTAGAAGTGTTCCGGATAATAGATATGACGTTGAATTCGCACCACCAACGAAACGGAGAAGAAATTGTAACGAGCATTCGCAAATTAATTCTACATTAGATCTTTCGACTTCTGAAAGATCAGAGGATAATGAAGACAGAGAATCACTAATATCTATCGTAAGTATTACCTCTGCACAGTGTGTATAGCTCAGTCAATATTGAAAAGCTATTAGCCATATATGAAAACTACATTATTTTTATTTCTTACTTTAAACAGCGAATTCCACGCAAGAATGTCAAGTCAAGCCGAATCCACGACGAATATGCTCAAAAGGATGTTCTAGAGGAGTGTAATATTCAAGAGCAGTTCAAAAAATTGATAGGAGGTAAATTGATTATCGTGTTGATTAAATAACGTTTAATCCATAAAACTTGTATTTGCCGTTAAAGATTTACGACCCTGTGACTTCATGGAGACGGATGATCATGTTGTTGTGTTTTGTACTCCTTCACCCTGTAAAATGGAAGATAAGAGGTATTATAACCAACAGGAAAACAACAGAGAATCTCAGTTTCATACAAAAGCAGTGGCTACACAGAACTCGGGACTTTTTGGAAGATTTTTTCGTTGGCTCTTTGCATGAATCTCGTTTTCTTTTGCTGTATAAAATGGAAGCTTTTAAGTCAGACTTCAGTTAAAAATCTGATTTATACACATACAGCACCTGAAAGGCTAGTTTAGTTGGTTGTATTTAAATTTTCTAAAGTTTCTGTAAACGGTTTTATTTTCCGGCAGTAAAATTTCATGTAAACCCCTCGTTTTGTAAATACTTGAAGTAAATTAGTAAATATGTTCAAATTTAAAATATTTAAAGAAGTCAGCAGCTTGAGTTAACTATTATGAATTGGTAGGGTGTTCAAAACCATTCAAAAATAGATTCATATTTAGTTCAAGCTTCTTGGAATAATTCTTCTTATATCCATGCATATATTTTTTAGCTAGTTTTAAGGCAGACAGGCGACTTCAGGCTCAAGGAAGGGTTGATTATGTTGTTCTTGTGCTTGGGGCAAGAAAAAGGTTTATTTTAGATCCTTGCTTTTTACTACTTACTACTGAGAATGAAGGTCTATAATCTACTTACTTGTGGGAGTAAAATGTAGTTGGAAAGATTAGAAATGTTTACCCTGCTCTCCCCGGCAGGCTAGAATTGAAAATTAATGCACTTGTAGAACTGAATTCTTTGAAAGGCTGTTCTGATTTGTTATTGAACCATTTCTCGTTCACATGCTTGTGTTTGCATACGTAGGTCTTTTTTACTATTAATTTATTTTAAATATGAATTTTTTACCATCTTTTGTGGTAGACAAGCGACGATTTTACAGTCAGAATTTCACAAATCTTTTTGTAGTATTACCCAACAAAGGTGCAAGAGGGAGAGTCAATAGCAATTACATTCAACTTGTTTTGATAGGGCTGTGTTTAGGTGTAACGTTGGGCATTGCAGTTATTCCTTTGTTGGATTCATTTGAATGCCAAAATACTTCGATGAAATTACCTGAAACTGAACTAATTGCCAATCCAGTGATATTAGAACATTCAGAAAGGCCTAACGAAAATAAGAAATTGACTGAAGACATTTCTTTGAAAACTTTGAAAGACCAGGCCCAATCTATGAAGATTCGTCGTCCAAGATTCTATTCTACTGAGCTTGGACTCAGAAATAAGTTGATCGTGGGAATCGTTTTAACTGATTATACTAAGATAGACAATCTAGTAGCAATCAATAGAACTCTCAGTCCATTTGTTGGTCAAATATTATTTTTTGTTGTTGGCCAAAGTGTAGCTAAGAAGGTGAAGCATTTAGGATTAGCAAATGTTGTGACATTACCTGAAACCGTAGCATTGAAGGGTGTTGAAAAAAATAAATTAGGAGAAAGTATTAGATTGAGACTGGATAAGTCAATGTATAATAGAGCGGCATTGAAAACGATAAAATATTTTGGAGGAAAGCTCGCGTACAGTTATGACTATTTCTTTATTGGTCTGGATGTCGCCTACATCAATGGAAGAAATCTGATAAACGCTGTCAAACGGATCAGCATCAAGGAGGACGTTTTATGGGGCGTTACTGAAGAAAGCGGGTGTAGTTTGGGTTCGTTGAATAACTTTATTTATGTTTTCGTGACCACTCAGAATATTTTAAGCAGTACTTGGATTGACAACTTGATATGTTTTCAGAAAAGGGAATGGTCCTCAGTCGATCTTTGATTCGAAAGCTGTCTTCTAGGATAGAACGATGCTTTCATAACTACTCACTTCCAATGAGCAAAAACTTGACGAAATGCTTTCAATATGCCTTGGGTTCAACGGAATGCTCTAATTTAGTTCAAGTGAGGGAATTTTATGATAAAAGTTATAGTTCAATAATGCAAGGTTTTGATGTATACTTTCGTTTGTTGATTTTTCCAGGACCAACGGTACCTCAGTATATCAGCAGGAAGCTTGGATGAACTTTGCAATGCAATATCAATCGGACCCGTGTCAAGTCCGGAAGAACTTTTCCAACTTCATGCAAAAATCGCCCATGTATGCATCATTGAAATTGAATCATTAGATTTCAGACCATTCATCTGTGAAAATTAAAATTATGTTTGAAATGGAAATTTTAGACTCGGAAGATAGAGATTGGTCAAGAGATCAAGCAGGCCGAGATGATAATAGACCAAATGGCTCCAAGCATCCCAATAGGTTTCGATATTAGCAGCTGGCCGAAGGGGCTACCACTACCCCACAGACCTATGACTCGTTTTGATGTGTTGAAATGGAAATATTTCACTTTGAGTGCAATCTATCCTAAAAATGAACATATAACAGAAGCTTTTCTTAACGGAATCGATGAGATTGACATTCGTGCAGTGGTAAATGACTCTATCAGTTATCTTCGGAATGTTTTACATCAAAATGAAGATTTTTCACCAACTTTGTTAAACGGGTACACAAGATTCGATGAAATAAGGGGGATGGAATATCTTCTCGATTTTTTGGATGGAGATGGCCAAATCCATAGGTAAGATACACAGCTTAAGATTGCAGAATTTTAATATTAAGATAAAAATTGGACGATTTATTAATTTAAATTAAATTATTTAAAGGATTGAATGCCTTCGTCCCTTAAGCAATATTGAAGTCCTGCCAGTGCCTTTCGTAACTGAAAATCGACGATTGACGATTATAGTCCCAGTGGAGTTGGATCAATATAATCTAACCGATAAGTTTTTGAAAAGCTACATGGACAATGCCGTTGATAAAAAGTCGAATTCAGTTCTTTTGTTAGCTATAATTGTAAATGAATCCAGTATAGTAGGGCGTAGAGCAAATCAGCTTAATTCAATCAAACAACTTGTATCTAAACACAACATACAATTTGCTAACCAAAGCAAACGTGATAATAGAACTACTAACTCTGAAAACTTACAAATAGGGTATGTAGTAGTGAATATGCGACAGCTTAAGACTTCGAATTTTGCCATTGCCGTTTTTGATAATTTGGCAGGACGCATCATAAGTCCAAATTCATTAGTACTTATAATGGATTCTTTTGTTACCTTAAAGGATGAGTTTTTAAACAGGGTTAAGATGAACACGATTTCAAACTATCAGATCTTTAGCCCTATGCCATTTGTAGAGTATAATTATCATATATCGGGGCACCGTTATGATGACAATGGGCTAGAAATTCACAAAACGACTGGATATTTCGATACAAATAATTTCGGATTCGTCAGTTTTTTCGTCGCCGATTACATTGCAGGTAATTTTTTCAACTTTAAAGCAAAATTTCTAATTGCTGCACCTGAAACTAAATAAATAATTGTTGTTTGTTAGTCCGGAAGCGAGTCAACATATCTGTGCTAATGGAGGCTGAAAGCAAACACACTGGAGTTTCCATTCTTCCTATCTTGTTCGAACAAGTATCTCAAGTTTATGTTCTCAGGGCCCCCGAACCCAACTTGAAGGTCAGATTCACAAAAAATGCCTTTCAAAACTGCCCAAACGAAGAATGTTTAAAAAGGCAGTGGGCGTCCAAGACAAAATTAGGAAATTTCGTCTTACAGTCTATGAATGAAATAGTCTGAAATACATGTATTATTTAGTAGTTCTAAATATTTTGTAAAGCCATTATCCAGTAAGATTTTTATATTTTTGTCAATTCGAACACGTTTAGATTTATTTCTCCGGGCATGCATACTTATTAAGCATGTTTCTCAAAGTATTTTCTTTTACATTCATTCTCAATAGATTCGTGGAATACCTATTAAATTATAAAGCATTAATATTTTAACCGGTATCACCGACTATGTATATACTCTTAGCATATATTGTGTTTCTTCTTAGGAATCCTCATAGTTTGGAACTTTACATCAAATGTACTAGCGAAGAGTTAAATATCATGTTTTAATCATGTATCTTAACAAAAAGCTCGGTGAATTTAAAGCTCAAAATCTTAACCCTACAAGACTAACTGCGTGGTGAGGGGGTAGAGGACTTAAATCAGAACATTAATCCGGGAAAGCTCAGTGTTCTAATAATAAATAAAACGAGAAATCATTTATATTTTAACTAGCCCTGTAGATAACGACTAAAAACGAAGTCGATCAGAAGTTCAGACTTATCCTAAACTTGTGTATATATTTGATACTGCATTAATTTTAGTAGTATTATATGGGGACAGAGCTTTCTTTGACTTTCACCGCTTTTGTCATGTAAGCTCAACTTGAGACGAGCTTATGCATATTTGATCTTGATGGATCAATCTACAATCAACTATGGAGCATGTAATACGTTTAGAGGGACGACACTTGAAACACCGAAAATTTCCCTTGTCCATTTATCTCCGTTCGTACAGGATGTATTTATCTTATTTTAATTACTAGGCTAATTCAGTTACCATAAATCAGAGTATGGAATTAGAATATTGGTGATGTGGGATGGGGTCCTGATCAGGTTACAAGAATGTAGTGGACCTGGAACTAGTTGGGTTAAGTTGTGAAGCAAAAGTGCTTGTGAAGTGTGTTTGCATGTATATAATTATTTATATATATAGAGCTGGAATATTTGTAGCAGTATAAAGTAGAAGGTAATTGAATATGGGCCATGACGAGGGAGATTCTCGGGTTGATGGTGATGATGATGATGATAATAGCGATGAGAATGAGTTTCGGGTGGCCAGAGGCATAAGTTCAGATTGGAGAGTAGAATCACTTGGACATCATTCGAACAGTGTTTTTGAGAGCTTGTCTCTTATTACAGAACCAGATTCGGATGACTTCTCTCTCGTAGCCCAGTTGATGAGCTAAAGTTGTGATTTCCGCCCCTGCAAAATTAATTAATTAATTAATCAACAAAATTGTACTAATTCATTAATTAGTTCTACTCTCTCTCTCTCTCTCGCTCTCAACGTGAACGTCATGGTGTGCAAAAGGCTAAAGTTTCTCTAACCCATTCTGAGAAACGCATTAGGTTTTCGGTTTCGCTGGATATCAATTTGCTTTTATGGCTTTACTTGTCCTACAGAATTAAATCATGTTTTCTCTTCCATCTCAATATCCCCTATAATTTACAGGGGGAGAAAGTCCATCTTTGAGTGTTCCTACCATTTTCGAAATACTTGGTCCAAGCTTATTTTGCCCAGGAGTAATTAGCTCCCAAGTAAGTAAAAATAATAGGAGGGATACAAACTTGCCCTAACTTACCAGACGGATGGGTGTTCCTCTCAAAGTGGTTGTTGAGGATTTCAAGTGCTTGGGGTGTAAATGAAGTCCTCCGCTTTCTCTTTTTCGAGGGTTCCATCCCCACGAATTCGTTGAGATTTTGATGTCCATTTTTGTACCGCTCCTCCGCCTCTTTCATCCACCTCTCCAGCACAGGCTTGATCTTTTGAGCACTCTTCGGAGTTATGTCGAGCTTCTCGAACCTTTAAACAAAAATTTACAACCCCCTTTAGACCCTACTGACTATGAGCTTAACGGATGGTGAAAGATCATCCAATCTTTTGAGATTAATAAGAACATGCAAAAACAAACTTGTGGGCTTCAAGCCCAAAGAGAGACTAATGAAATGATATTCATAGTGAAAGTACAGAAAATAAATAATTATTTGCTGGGAATGAGAAATTGAGGAAGAAAGAGGTGAGTTTGATTGAACAGTGCTCTGGCTCATTCAAGCCTGCTGGATAATATCTTTCCCTTAAAAGATATTTTACTTGTTTTTGGTACTTTTTTGGTACTTTTTAGTATATGGTTACAAGGTGCTATCGACAATGGACACAAGATTAGGAGATTTAAATAATAAATTGAATTAAAAAAATAATTTTTGACGTACATGGGCTGCTGGTGTATGGATGGAGGAGGGTAAGACTGAGACTGGGCCAGCTGCCAAGCCAGGGCACTGTACAAAATATAATGACACATTTTCTTAAAGGAAAAATCATTCCATTTTCAAAAACTACTTTCACTTTCGTTTCAAAAGCAAGTTGGGATGGACACTCAAAAGTTTCAAAAGTCTCAGAGTCCATCCCAACGAAACTTTCATACATTTTCTATGTGAGTGTGAGTTTAAAAAATCCGTGGATTTCTTGCCTTCATCATTCATAATGCAAATCAATGTTGGGAATTTATTTTTGAATGTAGAGGATAGTATAGTAGTGTGAAAGTAATAATGATTTACCTGCAAATGGCGCTTTGACTATAAGCCGGACCTTCTGTGACAGAGAGGGCTTGTCCAACTTGGGTTTGGGTTAGCCCGAGTGAAAGTCTCCGGAGCTTGAAGGCTTTTGCAAACTCTTTGATCTCATCCAAATTTATTCCATCCACCATTTGATCCGAGTCATCTAGATCTAATTGAAAGACACGAGGGGATTAATTTGATTCCATTGTTGTGTGGAGCTACGAAACTAAAACTACTAATGAGTACTCTCCGCTTTGAAGTTCAATATTTAAATCGGATAGTTTGGTTATTATCTCGTCAGTCACTATTTTTTCCATTTACCCACTAGAACAATGGAGGAAATGCTGTCCCCGCAATGACTACATTTTAACATTTCTGGTAGGAATCAACTGCATGGCAGTTTATATCTATCGAAACATGATCTGTGAACCGACATCCCTGAGTACTTTAGTTCCAGTAATGAGTAAATAAACATGATGAGGTGAACTTACCATTATCAGAACACTTGTCACTGCCGTGACTACTGCCCCCAGCACTACATGGACTAGATTTAGGGGGACATAGAGCGGACACATTGAGACCCCCGGGGGTATGACTGCTACAGCTTTCTCTTTCTCGTTTCCCATGAGCATTGCGAAGTCCGTTAAGTCCCCCACCGCCGTTATGCTCCAGGACCATTTTCTCTTGTATCTGAGTCAATTTAAAGTGGACTTTATTACATGTGTCTAGTACTCTAGCCAGACTCTGAACAATTTCTGAAAACTTACCGTGGGCAAGTGACCTCCGACTAGATGAGGAGCTAGATTCATAAGCGGACTTGGAAGGGCTCCTGGGGCACCTGGGTAATCAGGACTAGCACTTGAGGGGAGCCCGGGTGTCATCGATGGAGAGTGTGGGTGACAAATGTTCCTGTGGCCAGTATTCATACTATGGCCTTTGCTCTGACCATGGTGTCCCCCTGACATCGAATTTGTTCCTCCGTTACCCACACCAGTTGAATTTAGGTATTGCTGTTGTGACGGGCTAAGCATATTGTTCTGGGGAGATCCGGGTTGAGTGATGGGAATTGTGAGAACTGTTTGTGACATTATTCCTGCAAAGAAATACGATCATTGTTGTAACCTTGTAACTTGTCTCTGTTTCAATCTATCTAATTCGTCATTTTAAATACGGCTGATGTGTGTAATGTTAAATCCTTCCTCAAAATAAATAGAAATGCAGAATTTTTTGTCATAGGTTGGTCGTTATGTTCATTCAGAATTTAAAATTCGATTCCATGATCCCTATATGACACTCGTCAATGCAATTCTTATGCTTGATGTAAATCTGCAACCGCAACGACGGGCAAAATGGCTTGCCCCATTGAGGCTCTGGTGGATTTTTTTCAGACAGGGGATGAGGGATTTTTGTCAAAAGGGGGGTGGGGACTATGGGTGCTTGGTTGATGGGGGCTTTTGGGGGCTCTAAGTCAAACGAGATGGGGGCTTTGAGGCTGTTAGTCAAAAGGGGGATGGGGGCTTTGGGGGAAGGAGGCTCCCAAAACGCCCGTCTATGACTGCAACCCTCACTATATAAATTTATCAACTGTAAATTCATTTACTAATATAGCCTAACTTATAGTTATTACTGCATATGAATATGCTTATGGGACAGTTTTTTTTTAAATCAGACATCCAGGAGTAAAATTCGATTAAAATGTTGGTATAAAAACTTTCTCCATTCCACAATGGAGAAAGTATAATTTCTCCACCAAAAATGCAAGTATTATTTATACTGCGTCAGTTTTCTACAATTGTGACTCCAAAACCATGATTTCCCACCACATGAAGTCTGGTGTGTTGTAAGCCAACTAGTTTTAATTATTGATCCTAATGATGCATGCTGAGATGAGAGATAGAACATCCTAGATTCAAGACTAGAGGCGACTAAGCCTAATAAACAAACAACGAAGCAACCATAGAATAAATTAATACAAGTTGCTCCCAGAGACTTGTGAGCAGAGATGTACAGAGCACTAGAGAGTTTTAAAGTAAACCAAAGAGATTATAAATAAATATAATCCGAGTCTATAAATTATGAACCACCTACACTCATAACCTTGCTAATAATATCCTCCTATTTGTAATGCTTCATAAATGAGGGTGGCAGGAGGTACTAAGTCACATAAATAAAGAGCATTATTGCGACTTTAGACAACTTTCCATTTCATTAATACAGAACATAAAATTACATGCTTTAGTACCTACTGTGTGTGAGCGTGGGGATCCCATATATCTCAATCCGTACTCTTTGACCCTTTGAGCTTTCCCTGATCCTCATATTATTATTTTATTATTCGCAAAGGCTTTTCAAACAAGGGCTTGGAGTTCAGTGGTATAGCTTTTGGATTTTAGATCCAGGCAAAGCTATCAGGAAATAAGTAATAACTCATACTTTTGAAAATTCAAAAAGCGAAATCTAGATGTAGATTTGTTCGGCCAGATTATTATTGCATATAGCTCAAAACACGAACACTTACGGACCCTGGTCATTAATTATTATTAGGTTGCTTCGATAATCTCCATTACTGGATACAACGGGATTGCTAGAGTCTTATCATGTACTTGGAGAGCTGTGCTAATAATTATGACTTGACTTGTAACATAAAAAGGCTAAGAGAGGAACATATCAATTCGTAATTACAGGTCCACTAATACTCCCTTCATCTCTGTACATCTATATTCCTAGTTAATAATCTCCAACTGCTCTGCGACGAAGACAATGTGACCTTCTTTCTTATGTTTGAGGATGGAATAAAGTCATTCACAGTGGATTCATCGAATAACAAAACACTTGAGGAAAATTACTCAAATTAGTCCAATGCTGACATGCCTACTCCTCAATGTAATATTGTGTAATATCGTATTAATAATTACCCTCACGGATTGTCACAATGGAGACTAGGACTTGGGTCGAATTGAATCGTATTGTAACTAGGGGCTGGAATCAATTTGAGATGTGTAAGTTATCAATTATCAGTAATAATTATCCCCCTTGTCACCCTCCGTTATTATTAGGTTGGTCTTGTGTGAGTTACATTTTAAGTTTTAATTATCAGCCTTAAAGGTGGTTTTATGCATAGGAAATTTAAATACTCTCTCGTGCTCTGCTCCCATAGATTGTCCAAGACTGCCTTGTCAAAATTTCCAATTTCTTTGAATTCCGCAATTAACTAATTTCCCCTTTGTATCAATCCCTATTAAATTTCTCATGCATGTATGTGTAATGACAGATAACGATGGAATGATTCGTAGTGTGTTTTAATTTTATAGATTTCATACATAAATCGCCTTGAGGTTGTTTCTGTTCATACTGGCTTAACTCTATTAGTTTATTCATTCGTCGTAGGAAATCGGAATGATAATCAAGGGTTGCCAGTCATCAGTTGGCCTGCCTTGTATTAAATTAATAGTTTAATTGAAGAATTATTTCTCCTAGATAGATATGCATTTATCATCATATTTGAGCTAAAGGGTTGTACCCAGCAAAGGAGTCTAATTTATTTGAAATTGATAATTACTCCTTGTGTTATTTCCACATTTATGGAACACCCAACTCTAGATTCTAGTCTGATTTCGTGACGACCTAATCTGAGGAAGTATAAATCATGCAGAACACTTATAATTTGTAGGTGGTGGTGGTTGCTGGTGTTGTTTCGAGGTCTATTCATTAATATGCAATGTATGTATGTAGTGGAGAGTGGAGCCTTTGAGGATCGGCTTTACGTGTATAGAGAGAGGGACCAGAGAGGTCTTTGATAAATCAGGTAGTAGTTGGAATAGAAACAATAAATGCTCCGATGAATGCCCGACTCGTAATTATATAGGTAGGAGACCCCATTCTAATAATGATTGATTTATGCATGATGTAGATTTTGTAGATTTCCCTAATTTAATGAATTACCTTGTGAAGTTGGAATGAGAAGTTGAGCACCTTGGATCCCTTGAGATATCTGACCAGATGCTAATATCAATTGAGGCATGGCCCCCTGACCCGGAGGTATTCCTGAGCCAGGGCTTTGTTGTGACCCTGCAGAGCCGGCCCCGGCACCCGCGGCTAAATTTGCTATCGCCTGTTGTAACGAGCTTGAAATTAAAGAGTTAGGAGAAAGGTTACATTGCGGCTGTTGTTGTTGATGATGTTTTTGTTGTTGCTTCGAATGCTTTTGGGGATGATAGGGATGATGTGGGTAGTGGGGGTGATTGCTACTTCCGATGCTGTTCGTTAATATACTCGAGGTTAGGGCTGAGGAATTAGAATTGGAATGGGTGAGGTTTAAAGGAACATTCATATGGCTTGGGATTCCTGGCGTGGACGAGTTTTGTTGAGTCTGATTTTGTTGAAGACTGGGGAGATGATGTCCAAGTCCTCCGGATCCTACTACATTTGCCATGAAATTCGGGATTGATTGTTGAAGAGCTGCTAGACTACCTAGGGAAGCTAGACTCAACAAGGCATTCCCGATCCCATTCAGACTCGATTCCGTAGCTAGACTATCCGGTTTGACTGCAAAAATTGTAATAAAAAATATTCTTTAGTCTATTATTGCATTAGAAAATTTAATGAATGAAACAAGATGATGTAAAGAAGTAGGTATTTAGGCAAAAAAATTCATATTCTATAGGGTTTTTATAAAAAAAGTCAAGGATTTCTATACATAAATCTCTGGGTATAGCTTAGCAGTTAGGATCGTAAATTCGTAAAAATTACATATTGTGTCATGTTCATCCAATTAATCCTTCCTAGAACTTATTTATTGAATGTTGAAGATGTGGTCTTTAAAAAACTGGTCTTAAGTAGTGTTGAATTGTTGAAAATGTTCCACATTGCTTAGCAATGGCTAAATACTACTGGTTTCGGATTTTTTTTATGAACTATTAATAAATAGAATGGATTCAAGAATATCACAATGTTCTGTGGGATGATGTGTTTTTTTATTTTGTCAATTATACGGCAAAGAAGCTTGTTCATATCAACTTTTATTTTTTGATCCATATCAGTGGGTTATTCTTTTGTAGTTAATTTTTATATGAATAACTTGTATAAGTATGTAAAACGGGACCGGCCAACTTTTTAAGCATCCAATTTAATTCCCAATAGGTTTCGTGTTTATATTTATACGTTTTGTTGTCAGATTGAAATAGGTTAATAAAAGTTTAACTCACTCATCGCTCCATCCAAGTTTAAATTTTTAAATGTTTACAACCATTTCTGTATTGAACTAAATATTCAGTGTCTCAAAATGTAACCGAGTAAGCATCCTAAGAATTCACAGCTTTTTCAAAATCAACCACATCATTTTTTTAAGATTCCATATCTTGCTTTAAAAAAATACTTCATCATTGTTGTAATAATTATCATATCAAACGTCCCTTAAGCTTCCCTCAATTCTCTCCGTCTCCTCTAGCTGATTTAGAAAAAACTCTCATGAACTTAACATATAATATATGAAACATGGGATTTTTAATTACAAGGAACAGATATGCATAGATTCTACTCTATTTTGGCATATGAATGGATTGGCTTGTAATAATGGGACTAGAGAAAGAGAGAGAGACAACAAGGATAAGCCAAGCAATCCACCCCTTCATAAGAGCACATTAAGAATTCCTCCTTCCAAAGGTAGAAGGAAGGTGCGGCATGCATGCCAAGTTAATTTTAATTTAGTCGGATAATTAAACCGGTGCGGTGGCTCTTGAGAAGATTACTTAGACATGCATTAGACCGACGAGTATTGGTTTACAAGGAGGTAATGAAAAAGTGATAATTCCATTCACGTAAACCCTTTAAAATTGTAATTTTAACTGAGACAACTTAAAGAATGGCCCTATAATGTCTCTTCAAATTAGCCATAGCCAAATTACACACTCCACCTATCACCCTTCCAATACTTCCGTGGAATCTCTCTACTCTACTAAGTCCGCAGCAGCAGCGGTCCATGGTCCCCAAGAAGCCTCAACTACGGTCATGTCGCCCTCCTACCGCTGAGGTACCGACACTCTTCCTATCCGAGGGCAAATGGCAACTTCGGGTCTAGAGATATCGACAAGGACTTGGTGGATGGAGCACATTTGCATTCATTCAATATTCAATGAGCATTTTCTGCCCACATTATTCATTATCCCTCAGCCCTGTCTTATACCCACATTAGAGTATAGTCACACATTATATTATGTATTAGGTATGCACACTGCCATGGCCATTAGTAAGCTTATTACTACCCTCTCTTCTGTCTTTCTCTCTTATGCTAAGGCATATCTCTCGAGGAGTAGATGAGAACTCCTACTTGTAAGTATGTATTAACTATTAAGTATTAACTCCAATAGAAAAGCATAGATCGAAATTATATATATTTGCAATTCCGAGCGCGACTCTCCTCTGATCATCCATCAGTCCATCCCTCCTCAATAATGTTCTGCCCTGCCCTATCCCTGATTATTTTTTGGCTAACAAACTACGTAAGCAGTGCAGGAGTCTTTTAGTCCATTATTTAGTCATTTTAAATTATTACTCTCGAATTAAAAAGGATCCGAAGACAACTCCACGAATTTGGTTGGATTCTATCGAACCGAAGGTAATCAGACTGAGTGTCCCGGATTTGCGGGCTCAGTTTATATGGACTTTGTGGAACTATGATCGGTGTAAACTTGTGGGGATAATGAGAGGATATTTTGTAAAGGATTTTAAATGCTCGCAAGACTTTAGGAAATGTACAAATCTTAATTTGGCCTGTAGCACATAACATAAGACATTAAGTACATATTAAATTAACCCGAGTCCAAAGACCATGTGGGGTATGACAACCTGGGTATATGGATTTATATGACCCTTCTTATACAGGTTATAAATGAAATGGCAAAGGGAGAATGTATTGGACCACTCATTACGTATTCATTGTCTAATCCCTTGGCAAGTTCATTATTTTCCTTGTATTACATACTTGTTATTGCAGGAGTCTTTATTAAACCGATAGCCCATCATACATTATACAAATTTTAATACAAGACTAACCAGGTGTAATCACATTCAACAATCGTTCCTTTTGGCT
The DNA here is from genome assembly GCA_034694785.1 of Agrenia bidenticulata. Classification (NCBI taxonomy): domain Eukaryota; kingdom Metazoa; phylum Arthropoda; class Collembola; order Entomobryomorpha; family Isotomidae; genus Agrenia; species Agrenia bidenticulata. The sequence continues at coordinate 62,360 of JAQFYM010000182.1, read as the reverse complement.
CCTTCATTCATTTTAAATTTCTAAATTATATTATTTTATATACGAGGTCTATTTATTTCATAAATTTACCTCTGACCTCTCAAGCCCTTTTATTTATATGTACACCGCCCCTAATTCCATCTTGATTCGTTCTCTTCATATTTCAGACGGATTTAATATTCCTCTTTAGAAATGTGATTATTTTCGTGTATCTTATGTATGAGCCCAGAACAACTCCTTTAAACTATAACTGTACGAATGGTTCTTTTACTATTACCGATTACGATAACATATTGGTAATTCCGTAATACTTTTGAGGTTTGGAATTGATAATCATCTATAGGAGAAGATTATCCTTTTGAATTTACAAACAATATTTATTACATTTGCATATCATTCGAGAGGGTAGGACTGTTTTTGCAAATTAATAAAATGTTTCCTTAAATTGCCAGGAAATTGATGAATACATTTAGAAAAGTTTAATTTCAACCCTTCCTAGCTACCGTCTATCGACTTAAATCCCTACAAAGAACTTCATACATTTTTATATGCTTAAACCAAAACGAACTTACGATCACAATGAACCGGTGAGGAGGGATGAGATTTCCGTTCTGATTTGATAAAAGGTTCCTCATGATGATGATGTTGCTGCTGCTGTTGCTGTTGGCAGTGCCTACTACTAGAAAGGTGGTGGTGGTGGCTATTGTGATGATTTCCAGATGACCCGAAAGAAGATCTATGATGTCCATGTCCATGATGGTGCTGTCCATACCTATCGGATCGGGTCCCGTGACCATTGACACTCGGGTTTTTTATCAAAGGGTTTCCCATGTGGTGATGATGCTGTGTTTGATTTGGATGCAGACCTCCGGGCGATGACGAGGATGATGGTGAAATCATTCCAGATCGACTGGTAGTCCCCGTCCCTCCCTAAATTAAATGAAAAGTAGACGGTGTGTTAAAAAATGAATGCAAATAGAAATAGCAGAAGCGGAGGAGAGTGTGGAAAGAACTTGTCCCTTGCACAATCCTTTTCCGCATGAAACTTGGACGTTGAAAACTAGGAGAGAGAGATTGAATAAGGGAGAAAGGCCTAGTGGAAATTATGTAGTCCGGAGGATTAGTACTTTTCAAACTTTTTGAGTGAGTATGGGCTTAATTCATTCCGCTTTTGTCTCGTATGTTAATTTCGCAATCAATTTCCAACAGACGAACTAATGTACATATGAATAAAATAATGAAGCCCTAGCCTTCTACTACTTACTCCAGCTCTTCCGTGAAGGACTCGGAGAAATAAGCAGATGATGAAGGGTAGGGGTAGTTCATAGTTTTGGACTTGTACCAATATCACATGGAAATTGAGTTTTATTGATGGAGTGAAAAATCGGGATGGGGAGGGCGAGTTGGAGAACAGTTGGTTAATATCAGCTTAGAATCACTCACTATTCTAAATGTCGATCTCGATCTATGGCATATACTTATTTCCATTTAATAATCATTCTTAGTACTCTCCCTTCCTTATGAATTTCAAATTGGAATTACAAAAGCTTACTTTTGTATAAATATATACACTTTTTTGTACTGGAGTATCGAGGAGGATTCTTCACTACTTTTGATTTTCTAAATTCTAAAGGATTGGGCAGTGCAATCAAACTACACAGTCAAATATGTACATTTGTATTTTATTCCATTTAGGAACAACTTAATTATGGGGGGATGAAATGCTAGGAAGTTATTGAGGAGTTGGTGTACCCCTGCTATACATCTGTGTTAATTAGTATGGTTTGCTTGGTATAGAATCCGTAATTAAAAAGCAGTTAAAAAAATTCGAGATCAAGCTCTATATTTGTGTTTCAATCTATACTTGAGCATTGTTTTTCTTTGCTTTGGTTTAAATATTAAGAAAGCTTATTAGATTACTTTCCATTAATTTAGAAAAATATTCTTGAATATTGAATGTCTCATCTTGGAAGAAATAAATTCTGTAGTAAGTATTTTATTGTAAAGCATATTCATTGCTATGCTCGCTCTCTTGTATCTCAATGTGAACTCCTTATCAAAAATAAATACATAAAATAATCTACATAATTATTTTCCCTACCAAGACCAATTAATAAATTTTTAAATATTGGACAATTATTTATGAAACCCACCATACACCAGCCACTGGGCGAAATCCACAGCAATTAAAAATTAAGCGGAAGAGGCCCATAACTAAATAAATTTTCGATATTTCAGCCAACCCAAGAGTGGGAAAGGGTTAAGGTGCATCTAACCCCAAGGTGCCAAAGTGGACAAATTATATGCAAATAAAATACCACAGACCAAGAAGGGTAGGGATAAGAAGCCTCATCAACATCAACCCCTCTCATCTTCCTTTGGATAATCATTTATTCTTTAAGAATCTCCACAAGATGTAGAAGCCCAATTCTACAGCCAGACTCTGAGGCCTCTGGACTAAGAACGCTCCAACGCTCCTATACCTCCGCATTGTCTACCACTGCCGTATGATGAAGGGAATTGGACTTTGAAACCGAAACCCCAGAGCCTAGGCCAAAGTATGTACAGAAAGAGGTCGTGCTTCTATAGAAGCTGGTAGTTTTTCTACTATATACCAAAATGCTCTGGGATTGTATTTTGGAAGCAGAAGAAGAGTTAGCTGGTGGCCTCTGAAATGTTGGTGAAAAGACGCATTAATATTTCAAGATGGGGCTCATTTGCATATAAATGAAGTGGCACCCCCTAATCACACTCCAACTTCAACTTAAACTGAGGAGGGACATGTCTAACCAGAAATAGGAGAGACCTGTGCGTTCCTCACTGCCAGCAAACAGCCTTAATAACTAAACTCTTTTAATATCTTCAATTCAACTCGCCCTGTTTGTCCTGTGTGAGTAAACCTCTTGGTAATGATGATGATGATCATCCTCCTTGATGATATTATCATATCCATGATATGTTGATGAGGATGGATGGTGATTCCTTGTATTAAACTAATATGACCCCCTCAACTTTACAAGTAGCTATGGCCCATGTGTCATTCTAAATGATTATTGGACAACTATTTAATTGTTCCTAGGGGTAGGCATACACGAATGATGACACCAACAACAAACTTTTTTACTACGTGACAATGACATTCATGAGCACTGCACTTTTTATACAAATGGCTTACTTTTGCATTTTAATTAAAAATCTGGAAATCTCGCTCTCCTACCCTTGCGTAAGTAACTTGAAGAGTTTCATTTAAAATCTCACTTGGTATAATAATCTTTTACCTAGTATTTGGAATTAAATTATATAATTCATGAGAGGCACAGGTACGTTGGAACTTGGTAATCAGGCTCTGGCTTTATAATTTCAAAGAAAACATGCCGAAAAGTGATGACAAGCTGCTTATAAAATAAAATTATGAGTAGAGTTGTTGAGTACAAATTTTTGGGAAAGCTTTGAATGCATACAGGTTTGAAATCAGTGGGAGTTTGACAATAATAAATCCACACCCTGTCATCTGCTCACTTGGCCCTGACGATTCGAAATAATACAGTGGGTTTTCACACCAAATTCATTATCTCTAAAAGAGGACACTTGACAAATAATTGTAAATAGAAAATATAATAAATGTTTCCTCCCTCCTTATGTCCCCCTCTGTCCCTTTCAATATTAGGTTAATATTTACAATGCATAAAGGAAGGGAGCCTTGTTCTCTATTCGGATATAAATCCGCTACCTCATTATGCACAACATGATTCAGTATTTTTTTAACCCTCGGAGCAGAACGGATCACAGCACCCACTCGACCGTCTGTTATAGACCCGGGTTACATAATAACTCTGGCCGGATTGTAGATGGAAGGGTGAGATTTGAGATTGAGAATTGGAGGGTCAAAGTGGAATCTCATGATAAAATCCGTTTATATTTGAAATATTTGTTTAGAGAATATAATGTAATGTATGATGGGTCAGCTTAGGCTGTCAGATTGACAAATACGTACGGCTGTGTACGACTGGTCTTTCAAGGAGCTGTTTCAAAAATAGATTTTGGGAGAACGGCTGAAAATATTTTAGTTTATTGATTCAAATCCATGCTTGAAGTCAACTTTAAAAGGTCGATCAGTTAGTTTATTTTAAAGTTTTGATGATCAGCTAGGAAATTTAATTTGAAAATTCATTAAACATTAATTAGATTGTAGTATAGAGAGCAGGTTATATAAACTTGGAAACTAAGAACTGAGTTGATGTCAACCTATCTATTCTTATAGCTATATTTGATTGCTAATTAATTAAAATTTGTTTTAGTCATCGAATGTAGTAAAATGAGCCTATTCTAGATATTCTCAGATTTGGAACAAAATCCCTAGAATTTCGACGCTTAAATAAATGTAAAATTTAATCCTCTGACGAGTCAAAAAATAAGTTATTTGATTCGAATACAGCTTGAACGCTCAGGTGAGACTTATTGTTGAAAAAAAACTTGCATCAGCTTCCGCATGCACAAAACATGTCTCTCAAACTGACCTATGTGGAGTTTGTGATTCTAATTTAAAAAAATAAAATTTAAAATCCTCCAATAGCATTAGCACATTTTAAAGAAGATTTCAAAAGCAAGCCATAACTGAACACATGACATCTGAGCGAGGGTTTTGATGAATGTGTCTATGTGATTGTGATGGGTTCACAGATGCATAATCAGGCTTAATAAAATTACTTGCACGATGAGCTACACAAAGAGACAGCTCAAAATAATAAAAGTGTATGTGCCTATATTAGAGAGAAAAAATAGTTACCTAATCCTTAGGAGCGAGTGTACTTCCATTGGTTTGACAGTCAGTGTACTCTATATGCATATATTTTTACAGTCAAAGAGATTTCAAAATCCAAAATTGGAATAATATTATAAATCCCTTCCTTCCGTCTGTCCTTGTACATTGCAAGGACCCAGGCTAGAGGACATGAAGCTTAAAAAATAATGCAAATGCACGAAGCGTCTCTTTATTATGCAAATATGCCAGAATTTTTAATTCTCCTTGCTTTTTAAACTCCCCGATTGTAATTAAATCGATAATACCTCTAACTGAATGAATCCTCACATCACACAAAGCTACAAATATAAAACTAAAACCACTTCGTCTCCTGGTGAGATCATCCCTACACAGAGTGTAGAAGGGACCTGTGTGTATGGGTTTGTCAATCTGGGCGGCTTGTAAGAGAAAGCAAATCTGAATTTTGAATGAGAGTTCGGGCCCCGAATTTCAAACTCGAGATTGTTGAAAAAAGCTCAAGAGGATCCCTCCTGGGTTGATTTAATTCTCCTTTAGATTTTTGTTAAGTTTTACCAAAAAATATTAACTCTTTTTCATCATATTCTAATTTCTAGTAGGAAAAATAATATGAAAGTAATTCTCCTGGCTAGTACCCATAAGGCTGAGAGAGAAAGAGAGAGACTTATAATCAGAATGACAAAAGCCCTTGGAGAGAGAGGAGCTCATTATTTTATGCATAAATTATCATTTTTTTTTACCAATTCTTCTTTACAAGAGGATTTCTCTCTTGGTTCTTTTGACAAAAAGAGCTCATTTATTCTCCTGGAGAGATTCATCTATATACATTGTATGTGGGCTTCCCGTTCTGGTTGTGATAAGTTTAGAATCAAGTAGGCTTAGTATATGGTAATGCATAGCAGGAGCATCTACCATATCATAAAGGAACAACTTTATCATCAAGGGGACTCATTCAGATTCAAATCAGCGTTGGACACTTAATTCAAAAAATAAAATTTACCAAGAGATAAATCAAAACCAAAGGTGGTTTGAAAAAAATGTATAACATGAGTGTGGTTGGTGGTGGTCTTGTGTCTTTAGAAAATTGTATGAGTTTTAGGGAAAATCAGGTGGGGTTAAGTGTTATAGAATATAAAGAAGGCTAAGACTTGAGATTCTGCTCTAAGAGGATTTGCTTAATTGATGAATGCAATCAGATCTTTCAGAGACAACATTTATATTTACGTTTACTTTGAAATTTGTTGAGTAAAAAAATCTGTCAACTCCAAAAGTGGGACAAAGACGGATGTGTGACCATTCGATTCCCTGTCTAAAAACATTTGGCATAAATAATTTGACTTGCGAGCCTATCCTTCAAAATCGTCTCTTTTACCTTCAAGTTTTGTCTAAAAATCATGCATATTTATCATTTACCCTACGATCAGCAGAAAGGTAGAGAAATTCCACTTAAAAGAACGAAGAGGTACTCCCACCCATCCACTAGAATTAATAATTGAGCTCGTGTAAATAATTCAACTAATGTGTACATTGCATTACACATTATAAGAAACCTGGATTTTTTTAATGTCACGAAACATCCATGAAAATTGGTATTACTGGAGAAAGCAGAGGATAAAACAAGTACTGCACACTTCCCTACTATTACAGCCCAAGAAAATAGGAACATTTGAGCATGTAACCATATTTTTATGTAATACTGCATTAGTAATTAACCTTAATATGAGACTTTTTTACTCTCAAGTCCTAGCTGTTTTTTTTATCAACCTGGGCAATGATTTCAGCCCCTTTCCCACTTCCGAATTCGACTCTAGCGTGATATGAAACTTTTATATCGGCCATCAGCCACCAGTCTGACCTGCCACCACTACCACACCATTATGGACTCCTTCACCGTATTAAAAAATACAGACGGAGAAACAAAGGTCTCTTATATTATCGTATATTATTATTATGTGTAAGTCATTTCTTCTTATGGGTTCCATTTAAGGAGCCTTTTGTACCTACTTATTTAACCAAATTTCCCCGATCAAATGATATGCACAAATGCACCAAGACATATCACATTAGGCATTACTCTCGACGTGAGTGAAGGCCCAGGCTGATCTTATCCACCTCAGCTAGTCCTGCCTCTTGTATGTCAGTGTGGACAGTAGGTATATACAATTTTTCCTCTCAGATCCAACCTGATTATGCGTTTAGGGAAATCAAAATAATCTCTTAAGAGGGCAACATATCCCCAGAATTTCTTATTTTTACCCTTCCAAGATTGATATTCTTTTAATTGAGCCTTTCCCTACATTTTTCCAAATTAAAATGAACGATCGGAACTGGGGAAAATGTTTTTTCTCCGCAATCGTTCCCTCTGTTATTAAATGAATAATAAAAAACGATAATTTCATACAAATGCATGAACAACAAAAGAAATGAATTTCATACACACCTCAACTTTTGTATTTTTACCCATAAACTTTTGGGCAAACTCCATGTTTATCTCTTGGATTTGGTGGCACTGGAAGAGATTTTAGGTCTGAGGTGGTAAGGTGACTACGCTATTAGACTGTAATTTCCCTTATCAAGATTTCCGAGCATTTAGACCAGTCTATATTGGTGGTTCATAGGAACTGCTTTAATGCCTCAGATCCGTTTTGAGCCAATTCTAAGAACACTTGGAAGGATATTGTTCTTCGAAATAGGGAAATACCAAATATACCAAATACAGCCTATGAATGGAGGACCTAGACCTAGACTAGACTATACATACTGCCTTGGCAAATAATATTCCAGGAATCAGTGCGATAATACAATTTCATTGTAATAATATTCATTAGCAATTATGGAGATGTGGAAGTCGTGTATAAGTCTGGTGCGTCTCACGTACCCCGGTTCCAGAGATGAGAAGAGGAGGAGACGTTGAACATAATTGTGTTTCATTCCAGATTTGTGAAATTCAAATTCATTCCAGGATGATGATGAGGAGGACTTTGAGGATGAGGATGTCTTTTAATGAGCAATAGTCTCCCCATGGAATAAGTAATACATCGTTTGTCCCCACCACTGCGGACTATACGTCTCATCATGACAATGTGTGATGGTCTAGGTATAAGTAGCCTGCACTCTCTAGTACATGGTCCTAGTGGAAGGGCACAAAGTGTAATAATTGGTCTAACTAAGCATTTTCTTCCTCGTCTTCTCCGCAATTCGTAATTCCACCTCCTCCTGTCTAATTTAAATACTTAATTTGCCAACTTGAGCATCTCATCTTGTACAGTGGAGGAGTAAATGGAGGAACACCCTGTTGGGTGAACAAGCCAGTTTACCTTGTAGTATTAAAGCTTCCATTTGCAATTAGGAATTGACTGGGGCAGATAAAGAACTAAATGTTCAACTACCCAGAGTATTCGAAAGAACTGTATTTTTAATTAATCTTAAAAGTATTGAGATCCATCAACTCTTTTCTGTCTAGCTCAAGAATTTAGATTTTTTTCTAACTTGCAATAAAATTTATGAATTGAATTGAAAATTATGAATTAACAACAGGCCTAATTGTCTAATGGAAATAACTTAAGTAGGCTCTGTAAATGCATTATTTAATGAGCGTTGTTGATATGAGTATATGTTTTGAGCCGAATCCTCCATAATCCATGGACTTGGCTGAAAGTCCTGCATGCATGTGGTTACAGAGAGCAGCTAGAAGGTTGAAGCATTCAAGATTTCAAACATTTGAGCATATTTTATGAAATGAGGGAGTGTTGTTGGTGGTTGGAAAGCTGGAATTGGGATCATAATATAATGGATCGATTCAGCTAATTACACACTCAGTGGAATCATACACTGTCGAGATCACACATAATTTCATAATTTACGACTCTCCTTCTTTCCCAATACTAATCATCTAAATATCCTTCAAAGATTATCATAAAGCCCCCACTACCACCGAAATTCATATACACAAGCACTATGCATGATGCCCTCTCATGCAAAAATGCTCTTTTTCACCCAGTGGAATCGGACGTGGTTTGGATGTACTAGGTAATTCTGTGTATGAAATACTATGCAAAATTCAAAGGTTTAAGCTCCAGGAGGTAATTACGATGGTGATTCAAATTCATATATACTAATATGAGGAAAGGCTTAAATCAAGCGAGGCTGATCTCAATTCTCGATGGAATAAATCACATTACAACTCACAAGTCACAAGAGTACATATTTTACTACTTGTATACAAAGTTTATTAGTTAGTCAAACTTAGAGTGTATTATTATTATGCACCAAAAACACCCAACCCGTACTGTACTCTCTCCCATGGTGGAAGATCATGTAATGGTCACGATGATGATTCATTAGACTAAGAAATGCAGATCAAGTCGTATTTGTAGTTGGGCTTGTGTTGTGTCTGAATCAGAATTTGATCCCATGACACTCCACCACCCTGCCGGGGCTTGTCTTATAATTAGGGTTAAATATAGATGCACATGATTTCTATCCGTTAAAATTTGATAGTATTGGATTTTAGGAAATTCAAGGGAAAAACAAGGGATTTACACTTGCATATATTTTCCTTGTGTGTTTCTCAAATTATTATTACATTCCTAGTTTGACTGCACTGGAGGTATAAAAACATGTGTAAAGACACATTGGAGTTTTAGTAAAACGTTGTTTTGAATGCATGTAAAGAGTCGGGTGTTTAAAATCCATTTGATTTAGAAAATTTGGCATTCTGCTCCATAAGTGAGACTGTGCGATTCTTCGCCTGCCTGTTGAGGTTGATTTATTAATTAGAAATGCTTAGGGGGAATGTCTGGAAACGTCTAAGGTTCGTTGTAGGAGGAAAAGATGTCACAGTAAATAAGACATCCTTGCAGTTAGGAGTCAAGACTTATTCAATTAATTTGTGTTTCTACGACGTATTAGTCAGAATAAGTATATAAGTAAAGAGTTAAACTGAGGTAGTGCTCTATGACTGAGAATATGTATGTGTAAGATTAAATCTCACATCTCAAACTACTGGATGAAATAACAACACCCACTGATTCTCCAACAACTGAGAACTTAAGTCCTGTGCAGATCCACGTTATCTTTCATTGATTGAGGAAGAAAACAAACTAGAGCAGAAAGGGGCAAATAAGCCAGGAGGTAAAGTACACAAGGGCCGTTTTTGAATATTGTATTTGAAAATTAAATACCACGAAATGAAAGCATGTCTCTCACTACCCACTGCCTTGATCCTTTCTGATAGAAGGGGTAGCGGTGCTTGAATATTAAATAACCCGGAACCAACGGAAAGCCACCTTACTCTCTCCTGCTTACCAGTTGTATTTGTGGAGGGAGTTTAGTAGTTAAGACGGTTGAGCCGTCGGAAATTGTTTAAAGTCTTAAAATCCGGATTGGTAAATGCAGATTTTGAGAGTAAGTGGTTGAATACTCATATATTATATTGTTTGTTTGCTTATGGAAGGAAGCAGGATGTGGCTGGTTAAATATGAAGACTAACGATCAAGAACTGTAACTATTATATCTACAGGCCTCTATGTCAACACCTTGCTTACATAGACAGGCCCATTAGGGGGGGCATTTGGCATTCAGACTCATTACTTTCCGAATATAACTAGATGAAGGCGATTGGGGAACCTGTAACCGGTATCAATATGTTCATGGTCTTGGAGAGCCTGGATTTTAGGCTGTATTAATATGTCCTACGTTATTTATCATGTAACTCTGTGTGAAACGTCAGCGCAGGCTAATACTATTAATCAAGCCTGTAACAACATTCGAGAAACTGCATTTTAAAAATGTTCCGAAACTGTGTGGGGTTAGATTTACACCCGTGAAGCAAAATGGTAATATAGGAAAGTCAGTCTGTCAGACCTAAGACACATCTCCGTCGGTTGTTGTTTTGGGTACGATAGGGTGAAAGTCGGGTCTTGAGATTTGTATAAATGATATGCTGAGAAGATGAGATGAGATGTAGATTTGGCTAGAGAACTTAACTTGTTCTAGTTGCTCTAGTATGCGGAGTATCCTTTCTTAAAAGGAAGGATATGGTCTTGTCTCTTACTTACTCCCAAGACTTAAGATTTTGAGAGTCGGAATTACTAAAGTGGTCTATCCAACTTAAGAGAATAACATGATGAGCGAGAAGGAGAGAGAAAGTTTTCGACAAGGAAAGATGTAGATTTACTATAACAAGAGCAAGGGGGGCTAGCCTCATTTCATAATATTCCAGACCTTGCATAGCAGAAAGGGTTTTGGAATAGAATATAATTTCTGGTGGAGGATTGGATCTGTTGGAAGGGTCAAGTTATAGGGTAGTTTTCCATGTTTGGATGTTAGGCAACTCTTGGAAGGCCAGAAGGACTAGAAACACTAGAAAGGCTGTGAGATTTCTGTATATTTTGTCTAATAGAAATGGGGAAAGGAAGAGAGAGAAGCGAGAGAGAGAGAAGTAAAGTTGGATATAAATTAGCATTGCTTTGCATCATGTAATCTTATTAATTTACATATTAATCAACGAATTCTGATTACAGCCCGTAGGTAATTTGCATTAATCCAATAATTGGGCACTCCTCGTTAGAAATTAAAATTAAGGGCTTAATTTATTTACGCCTCTGCCCTAAAATTATCCTGAAATCCAATATTTTAACTTAAATATAATCCGGAGAATTTTTGCCTCAACACACAGCAGTGGGCTTTAATGATTTAGTTTATTAGGGAGTGTGTGCTCTTGGCCAGGAGATGAAAAAATCCCTAGCTTCCTTCACGGTTTTAAGTGTACGATTTACAAGTTAAATAATATTTTCGTGGTAAGCCTATCTCCTTAAGACAACAGGCTTTGTTTGGTTTTTGTATAAATAATCTTGGTAATAAGAGTCTTGGGGTTGGATATCGGGGCTTAGTTTTCTTCAAGTAAAAGTCCTTTTCGACCCATACTGTACAGCAGGCTGGATTAATCTTGGGTTTATGCATCATAAGTCTTACTGTGTCCCTGGAATGAATTAATCTATTCATTTATCGAGTAAAGAAAAAAAGTTAATCGTCACAGAGAAAAGTGTAATAAAACCAAATTTTAAAAAAATATGTATTTTCAAGCATGAACCTAATCAATTCTAACCCTAAACTATTCAAAGATTATTTTCTCTCAAAATTTTATATTCCCAGCTCATTTTTAAAGCATTTTCAAAGGATTTCTTTACCCAGAAATTCAAGTCCTGACTGAACTTCCAGGCTTTTCCTGAACCTAAATCCAACACACCCTCTTGAGTTTCACTAATTTTTACTCTCCACATTTACCTAAACCACCAGCCTAAAACTTAATTTACATTTGTAAGGAGATAAATAATTAAACCCTTGTTTTTAACAAGATTCTCCACCATGAAATGAAGTCCAAACTTATTCCTTAATTTACGAGTGCCAGGCAGAACTCTGCTCAAGAACAGTGAAGCATGAAAATGCTTTTTTATTTCCGTGATTTTTCCCCCCCAAGGTGACTGAAACTTATTCAAAGATTCATGCCAACGCTTAGTTCAAAAACATCTATTTTAAGTGGTTCAATCGCTGCGTGCTAATTTTTTACCAAGTAAACACACCCAATTTTCAAACTTTAGTCACACCTCAGTACAAGTGAGTACTCCTTCATTTATACGGCAATTACAAGCATTACAAGCCAAGCCGATATAAAGTGTACTTTAAAACTTTCCATGCGTGTCCTTCCTATACACTATTCGTGATTAGAGTAGAGGTCCTCTACATTCGGCATAATTGGCAGGTTTTTCACTATTTCTAATGATTCATTGTTTTCTCAGAAATATTACAATGCGATGCATTGCTACTTACCAAGGCTATTCTTCTCAAATACATTGCTTCATGATTGTACATATATATATATTATATCCGCACTTGCCCTGCACACGCTTATTGACATAATAGGCCTCTCAAAGGTGCTCGGGTTTCGTGTGATAAATGCGTTTCAAAAATTAGTACTTTTAATACACATTTTAGACAAAAGGTTGGCCCCATCATTTACCATTTCGTTATTGAACAAATAACCTAGCCAGAAGCAGAGCCTAAGTACAATGCATTAAATGCAGGGCCTACTTCTTTTGAGAATACAGGAGAGAGGTGTATCAGGAAAAAAAACACCTTCCGTGTCGATGTCCAACAGAGTCGAACTTCCATCCAACACCAGACTCGAAAAAAGGGTCTCTCTGGTCTGTCTCTATGTTTATACTAGATGCGGAGTGTAGATTTTGCCATGGAATATTTCGATTAGCTTATTAAGTATTAAAACGTCAAGTATTTTTAACCACCATAATTACAGGGGAAACGGTTCGGGTACAAATAATAGGAGGAAAAAATTGGCAAAATGGATGCAAAGAAAGAAAATAGGATTTTATTATTAAATTCCTCCCAGGGCACAGCCAACTAAATGCATACACACTATATAACACTTGTACGAAACACAGGGAGACCTGTACACAAAAAGCCAAGAACAAGACCAGGAGAACATTAAAGAAGTCCGTGGAACATTCGAAGCTCGAGACATTATAATATATAATGTCCCTATTTATAAAATCCTTATTCCACCCAGAGTGTACGTAGTACATTAAAGAGTAATAAAATATTATTTTGGATTTTGTGTACAGGACAAGGGAATATAGAAACATATATGAGAGTGTCGTTGTATTTCAGCCGGGGCTGTAATAATCCCTCGGTACGTGTAGATTTCAAAAGGTTCGGGATTGGCAGGATAAAGTAAGCTCTAGCTTGGAGGCAGATGAAATGTATAAAAAGCCAAGCTCCTCATTATGCAAAATGTGCCAGTTGGGGTAATTATATTGCATGCTTAGCACACAATACACTTTTAATGTTGGAATTCATCCAGCCTATAATTAGCAGGCTCTCTGAGCATTAGCATTACCATCCGTGAGTGGAGCTAGGAAATGTATACTATTGGATATGTATAGTCTACGAATGAATCTCTCTCGGCTTATTGATATAGCTAAATTATGCTCATTATTACCTACTATTGTTGATAGTTGATACTTTTATACTTCATTGTATAGAACATTCTTTAATTTATTGTCATCTCTTCTGAGCTTGTGTTCATGTATCTCGTATGTGTGTGCTGGTTGTAGTTGCAGCCACGGTGGCAGTATCATTTGAGCTTTATTCAGTACAAGCCCAACCCGAATTAATGGATGGAGCCAAATCCTCAATAATATCTATTCCGATGCTGAGAGATTTAGTACAAATCGGGGAGTATGATTTTATTCTGATTCTCTGCTCGATTATTCCTGGGTGGGAATTCATTTTGGTTGGAAACAACTTATAGTTGGTAGTGGAAATGGGGGCGAAGTGCTGATATTTTGATATTAGTTCTAATTTAGGGCTTGACAGTTGAACGTAAATTAATTACTGGAAAATAGTTTAGACAACTCTTGAATTAAGAGTGTGTGCAAATCACTTTTGGTGTGTAACCTTTGACCTCTACTACTTTAAAGTTAATTCAACAACAGGTCGAATACAAAGATACTTAATATACTGCAGTTGTTCTGCAGATGGAAATATACAAACTTCACAATAAAATAATAATAATAAAATAATTAATTCAATCTAGGATAATAAGGCATGTTATGTTGTAGCTAAACTCGATTGGACTCTGTACTTGATTGGGAATGTACTTAAACATAGCAAGGAATTTACATAGATTCCTTGCACTTGCATCACCTTCTTTGCTTAGCATAAATTGCAGGTTTGGGCTCATTAAAAAATGTTTCCAGTAAGCGGATAAACGTATCAAGTCTTTGGGTGTGGCAAAATAAGTTTAATCTGAGCAAGTTTTGCAATAAATAAAAGCAAGTTAGGTAATTTTATTACTCTCTCTCTTTTGCTTCTCCCTGTACACACGAGCAGATAACTCATCCTGAGATTATTAACTACCAAGACTAAGCTAAAGCCAATCCATTCTTTGATGAACGATCAAAATCTTCAACTACTTATTCCCTTACTTGTACTAAAGGATTTCCAAATCCATCCCACCTCCTAATTAAATCCTTATAATTGCAGTCCAAATCCGTAATATTATTAGAATACTCAAACTTAAGATACTGCACTTCAGTGCTAAGTGTCCTTTTAAACATTTCAGCTTTACAGACATGAATATGACAGGGGATTTCATACTCCGTATAAGTATACACGTTGGGCTAGATATATTCCTTTGATGACCAACACGAGGGGCTTTCTAAGTGCTTATAGAGCGGGACATAATGTCCTCACATTAAAATTAGTAGGTGCCACGGAACCGGGTAGTAAAACGTCCGTAGGTCTGTGTAATATTTGATACGCAAACTGTCTCTTATGGAAACGAGGAGAAGTACCCTTGAGTCAGGTAGTCAGAGTGGTGGGGATTGCCATTAAAAATTATTATTTCTCCGTCGACACTCATCATAATCCATCCCTGGGATGATTATAGGACCATAATTTTATATATATTTATCATTAAAGATATGGAAGAGAATAGAAGTAAAATATTTTGGACCAGAAGCTCGTTGGATAACTGACCAGGAAAAGGATGATGAACTGTACGTAAGTGAAATGCTGTTATGTTTAATATACATAAAGTGGGATAATATGGCGAGAATTTATGTGAAGGAGCGGGTAGTAGTGAAGGAAGATTATTAGTCATATAATCATAATGGAGAGTCCCTAAAGTATATAAAACAGACTAGTCAATAAAATAGATTATGTCAACATGGCCAACTATTTATAGCCGATTTACCCCGTTCCAATTTAATAATGATTTATTTTATGAGCCTAAATTATAGGCTATATATCCCATGAATTATGCTCGAGAACACGAGATGAGAATGACGGCTCTAATTCAACAACCATCCACTATCCACCAACTGCTTAACTACTCCTGTCAACCTCTGCCTCTCAGAGTAACCAAACAAGAATTTACTTCTTCTCAAAAAACTAATCTTACTAGATCTAACTATCATCAGTTTGGGCATTTGGATACTCCAAATCCAAGTGTATATCGACAGTTGGCTGATATACTCGGCAGTAGTCGGGAGTTTATAACTGAGAAAATATTGGGAAATATAGTGACCTGTTTTTAATCTTGTGAATATTTATTAGTGGTCACTTTTTTTTTACTCTGCTTAAAATCTAAATACAATTTTATTTAAAGTTCAAGATCCTTATTGTGTATTTTTACCAAAGCCCTTGACCAAAACACAGAACTTGAAATCCCAGTCGTCTGTAACATAAATCAAGTATGCGGTAAATTATGTTAGTTATGATTTCACAAGTAAGAATACCCTTGATATTAATTTAGACAGTATTAATAATAGGGATTAGAATTATGGGATCCCTCACATGATGTATATGTACTAACTAAGCATAAAATACCCATCAACCCAATCCCGACACCAGTTCACTCAGTCACGCTGACACTGACTGACTTGGAACTTACCACAACAAATTATATGCATATCACAACTAACACACGGAGGACTGAAACCCGGGATACA
The DNA here is from genome assembly GCA_034694785.1 of Agrenia bidenticulata. Lineage (NCBI taxonomy): Eukaryota > Metazoa > Arthropoda > Collembola > Entomobryomorpha > Isotomidae > Agrenia > Agrenia bidenticulata. The sequence continues at coordinate 46,070 of JAQFYM010000182.1, read as the reverse complement.
ATATATATATATATATATATTTATACATATATACCAGCATTCAAAAGCTCAGAGGAGAATTGTCAATGATGTTGTTGTTGTAATGAATTATAAAATAAAATAAATATATATGCATAAGGATAAATCAAACAAAGCTCTGCAGCCTAAAAGAGAAAGCACCAACACCAACTCCCATGCAAATACCCAGAGTAGATGCTCGTCTGAGCTGATTGCGACTTTCTGTAAGTGAATCCCAGTAACACTAAGTACAAAGATCTGTATTCAACATTAAACCATCAACTGGATAGAAAGAAAAGATACAAGGCTGATTTATTTAGCAAGCCACTTTGCCACGTCGGCCAACATCCAACATCCAACGACCTAGGATTCAAATTCGAATCCAACATGGTTGGAGCTGTTCAGAGCTCTTATTAGTCACTAGTCACGTCAATCCCAGTAGAGAAAGCATGTCATTATAATAATGAGAATGATTATCATCTTCCATTCATTTCATGGTGGATTCTCTTGGATTCTCCACCAACTCTCTGGGATTATTTGGATGCAATGGGGATTCAGCAATCCTCATTCAAAACCACAGACTTCAACTACATATAAATATAATACATGCACGTAGAATGATAATCATAATATAATATAACATAATCAGCTCTCTCGGAGCCAATTCAATCCTCCAAGCCATTAACAACAACAAGAGAGCCAGCAGCGAAGGAGATTACACATTAGAAACAATACCAGCAAGATATTTAATATCACCATCCCCGTCTCTTTTTCTTTCGAGTTGCAAAGAGTACATAAATATTTTTACTACACACACCGCATGCATAATATTAGCTCGAGTTGTTATCCCTGGGAAGAAAGTTTCCAGAACTCCATCACAATAAGTTTGGGATAAGATGAAATGGGTTCTCCACAAATCTTGGAATATTATCGGGACATTAGCTAACCACGTAGCCTTTAGAGGTTCTACCAAGAAGATTTTATCTTCACAATTCCAATGTTTTTCAAGTTATTATGTATTGCCGTTTAATATACTCTTGTAGTTCAATTTATGTAGAGAAAACGTGGGAACAATTGCATTAAAAGTACATAAGTAATTTCACATTGTAGTTATCACTTAACAGAGATCAGTTAAATTAGATTCCTTGGGATAACAGATTTGTTAGAGGACCGGCTGTAATAAAAGCATATTGAGATAAAAGTCTCCTCTAAGGGCCAAAATGTGAAGCTTACGAATGCAAAACGACATCAAGTACAACTATAAATTTAGACTAAGGAATTCAATAAGCTTTGCTAATTGATGTGAAAGACTAGATAAAACTGCAGTCGGCTCAGTAGTAGTAGAGATCCTAAAACATCCGTATAGAATTCTAGGCCGTTTGAATGGTGTAGGGAAAAAATTGAAATTTCCTACTCCTACAACATATAAATAAGCTATTAAGATTATCAAACCTCCTAGCCAAGTTAATCCCCCACTTGAAGATCTCTGGGAAGATGATTTCAAAGGAGAATCTCTCAACACTCTTCTGTGGCTAGAGAAGGAAGGAGGCTGAAGCATACGGAGTCTGAATTTTGGTGTTTTGTAGATAAAATATCACCCTTGGTGCTAGTGCTGGTCTTCCATAGAAAAGTGGACTTATGGCTTTTATAATATTATTACATACCCAGGGAGAGTCTCTTGTACAGTTTAATATAAACTCAGTGGGTAAATAGAAGCATAAGTATCTGCAATTATGATAATAATACCCTGGAACAAGAGCTGATTACGTGATGACGCTATTCTTCGAGCATTTCCACTTTTATTATTATCCCATATTATGTGGATGTCTGCCCATACAACTTATACAAGGATATATAACCAGCAACCAGCGAGTCTTTGTTCAAGTCAGAGTCAAGTCCAATTTTTACTATTTACCCAACCTGGGCTCCCTACATACAATAATATCCGTGTAATGAAGGTATAACCCTTGAGTTTATCTCCTTTAATATGTAGTTTTTGGGCTCTTGTGATAATGCTCACATAATGCACCAGCTCACATTCATACATCATGATTATATAGGCTGGAGTAAATTGACTTGGACCAAGTACAATTGACTCCGGATAGTGGACATCGACAATGAGCCATGACTACGACCACGACGACATACAACTGACCGAGGACGTGTGTGTGCCTATTACTATCCGTGAATAATAATATATTTGAATATTATTACCGACCCAAGACCACGTTCAACGGTTCAGCCTACCTGGTCTAGAACATATACAAGGATTCTGAACTTATCTATTTCCCTCATAAATTACAATAGCTAAACGGTCCTAAGGAACCTGAGCTACTTTGCAAAAGTAAAAACAGAGTGGGTTTTCAGGATTTGTCCAACTTTGAGCAATTTCAGGAACTACGTGGTAGTTACTACTACTTTGGCCCATTATGTTTAGGAAATTACAATAAGTTATTCAAATCCAGGGCTTCATTCATAATACTTGAGAAAGTGCATGCTCTGACTTACACGTAGTATATTGGAATCAGATCGGCTATTTCATGAGCAAATTGCATACAATTTTAGGATAACCTCAATTATTCCCTACTGTAATATGGCATGAGACATCGGACTGGGTAATTTCATCAAAGACATATATGGTAAGCCATAATTTCATTAAAAATCCGGATAATGTTAAAAATGTTGATCCTCCTTGTAAACTGGTGTTTGAATAATTTAAACTGAAGCAGTTGATGACTATGACTGATTTAAACTTGGATTCATGAGTTAAAACCATAATCGGGTCATCCTGGCTAGGCATCAAGGGTCCTTGGACAATAAACAGTTTAGCATTTGAAATGAAACTTGAAATAACCTTGATAATAATTCTAATAATACGAATACTAATACCTGGAGTATGCCTGTATATAAAGTCTGCTTGAGGTTCAAGATATTAATATTTAATACCTTGTATAATTTCTCACATCCGTTCAAAACTATGTATTTATTTAATCGCTTTGAAGAGCGTTGTGTGGAAGAGACTATGAAGATTTAAATTTTTTTTCATCAACAGCGTTGGCTAAGGCTTATAAAGTTGGGGGCTTTGGCTCGTTGGCTTGCATGTGTGTGTACATTTAAAATGTGGGATTAAAGGCAATTAAAATTAATTTATTTTCGTTGTTCGCATTCTACATTTCGATAGACTAACGGGAAGCGGTGAGTAGGAATTAGTGATTAATTATCCCTTTTAGTACTCCAAGAGTGGAGCTAGTCTGAGGAGCATAATATACCGCTCCTCATCATAATCATGTATTTTGAGTTGGATTGAAATCCCATTAATTACGGCGATAAAATCCATGTGAACTCCCCATCGGTTTCCTTGTGTACACTCCTCCTCTCCCTTATGCAGTCCTTCTTGGGTAAGTGATTTTGTACGCCGTAGCTGTATATTTTATACACTGAAGGTTAGAGTTAATAAATGGTTCATGTAATTATGTTCAAGGAATTATACTTAATAATTAACCTGAGTTTTAGTTCAAAAGTCAACTACGCCTTTCAGGAACAGTCCTGAGAGTCCTTTGCATTCAGTTGTGTGAGTAATGGGGAATACAGAGTGTGTATTTGTGTGTCTAGTTATTATTTATTTATCTTTGTAAAAATGAGCTGATTGATTGTACATAACTCTCATGAATTTCACATGATTAACACTATCGGAATGTAATTATAGGTTATTTTTGTAATTTCGCATTTATTATTATTTCAAGCATCCTTTGTCCTTAGTTGTGGGCATTGTCAATTTATGTGCTTTTTATTTGTGTGCAGGATGTAATATTCATTTCATTTCAATTATTTAAACTGCATGCATATTCCTCTTAGGTTACCAGCAGTGGGGATGCTGATTTTTTATAAAGGATGGATTTTTTTCACATTCGGAGATACTATCGACAGTCAAAGGTAGAATTGTTTGGTATGGTTTTTGTGCTTTTTCTGACCTGTTGATTTATCAGTTGGCCATCTTAAAATAATTTATGTGAGCAAGTATGCATTCTACATGGTGTCCATGGCTAGGGTTATGAAAAATGTGTTTGGTAACCTCTAGATTACAGAAAAGTAATTTTAAAATTAATTGAGACAAATTATAGAAATAATTAATAAATGTAATATAGTTTTAATCACACCTACAAGCACAATTATATTTTTCGGTGATTGCATTGTTTGTTTTTCAAATTTAATTTTAAAGATAAAATCTTGTGGCAAGAGTTTCTACGTTTTCTGGCTCTTCCAGTTCCAAAAAGCTTTCATAGATTTCATCTTAAGTTTTATCTACCCTGAGTAAGATTAGTATCAACCAGATTGCCCAACTAAATTTTTTTTAGCTTCCATAAGTTCATTAACTTATTCATATGGTCATCCCATTACAAACACAATAATCATAAATTATGGACTTGGTTTTCCTCCTCAAAAAATGATGATGATGATGAAGGTAGAGTCTGCATAAAAATGATTTAAACCTGTACACATAGGATCATCGTTCGTACCCCTAACCAATATCAACAATGAACGTGAACCTAAAGTTCACATTGAGAATTGAAAACACCAATCAATCCCGACCTGCCAGAATGCAAGTCAGTCCGCCTCTGCCTGTAGTGTTAGAGCAAGTAGACTCTTCAAGCTACACAGCATTCTCAACAATCAGGATCGGGATAGAGGATCAATGATGTCAGAAATTCGTATATAAATGGAATTCAGACGGTATTTAATACTTGTTTTCTAGCCATGTCCCTGAATTCTATTACCCTGCCATTATAATATATTGTTCTGCATCCACTATAATAGACACTATCCTCAAATAATAATATTATTACTCCCTAATGTTGCTTTGCGATGAATTTATGAATATTATGAATCTCATGGTACGAGGAAATTTGACTGGGCAATAAAATAAATGAAAATCATGGACTCTCTTCCATCATATGATTAGATGGTACCCCTCTCTCTAGTAATAATAAACATCATCATCATCATCATCATCATCATGATCATCATGATCAGCAACTGAGCTTCAAACCTCAGGATATTCCTTGGTCCTTGAAGAGTCATTCGTAAATCTGAATTATGAATTATAACCATTATTCAAGCAATTATCGTCTCCTCACGCATAGCTATGCAAAGTATCCACCGACATCAGCAGTCCCAACCTGAACATGTGCAAGTCAAAATCAAACTTTTATGTGATTCTGTGGGAAGAAAACTGATGATTGGAGATGGAGAAAGATTTCCAAAAATTACGATTTCATTGCCAGTCCTCTGTAATAATATCACAATTATTATTCATTCGCAGATATTAGGGGGGAGGCAGAATTATTCTATCATTACAATACGACGACTCATCCCTCATAATCTTGGGAGATGGAAGATCAGTGAAGCCTTGGTCTAACTATCTACATATATGGGTGGATTGATTTGGATTTCATCATGGTCGCTTGTGTGTGCTACATTAATTAAATTAATTCACACATTGGTTTCATCAGCAACTGGGCATTTAAATGGTAAACTACGACCCTTTGCAGCAAATAGAAAAGAGATAACTCTCAAAACATATAATTAAGAAGTATAGTTTCATAAACAATTCCACCGGTGAACTTTGGCAGGTGTAAGCTCGAATCTCCAACTCCTATATAAGCTCATCAAGAATGAACATGAGAAATGACCGGTCATTTCTCGAGTCGAAGGATAACGTGTTTTGCATGTACAGATGAGGTGTGTGTGATGAGGTGTGTAGCACAATCGAGAGCATTGAGTCTCAAATGTAAGAGGAGTAGTTAGTTAGTCAGCCCCTGAATATTTGTAATTAGAAAATGACAGGTAAAAGATGAGAGAGTAGCAAGTTGATGGGCATTAAGTAAATTTACTTAAGGAATTCTGATTCCAAACTACAAGATGTGAGTTCACCATTGGTCCTCCTGGAGATCTGATTACTTCTTAAGGGTATTAAATAATAATTCCCTGCCAAGGATCTTTCTCCTACTTGGTTCACACATAAACGCAGCATGAGAGGACTCGATGCATTTTACCCTAATATAAAAATAAGATAATCTTCGATACATATCTGTCCATAAGCAATTTACCAGCCTCTTCCTTCCCATGCCAAAGTTTTAAATATTATAATGATCATTATAATTCCTTATTACCTCTTGCCTGTACAGACACATCGGCAGAGCAGAGCCGGAATGCCAAGTCTTCTCAATAAGGTAACCCCAACTGCCGACTTTTGTTTTATATTCTGTACCGGGCTATAAAAACCTGTAGTTAAATGAGAGGATAAGTAGTTCTCTGAAGGAATACTTGCTACATCATCCCAGGGAAAATAATAATAAGTAGGAGAGATGCATAACATAATATGAAATTATATGAGATGGAGATTAGAGTGGTAGATTGAACATTAGGTGTTATTAAAATTGTTTTCTTCTATTCAAATGATTCATCAGTCATCTGCATTTATAATACACATTATTACTATTACCACTACCCACCGCTATCCTCCACTCTAGCCTCCATCATAACTTAATCCATAATATAATACTCCCGACTACTTAGGCACTAACTTGCATCTACAAAGTTTTATTGCCTATCAAGTTATACTTTTAATGAAAGCCACATACATTCTTCCTATACTTCAAGTATAGACATTAAAAAGCTCAAAACTTTTTCTCTCTGGCCAACTCATTAACTTCACCTTTGAAACTTTGGAGGAGCAATAAAGGGATGTTCAGACAGTGGATAGGGAGGATATTATTATTATTTCAAATTTGGATTTTAACCCACAGTTGTGGTACTGTTGATAGTTTAGATGGCTGATATACACACGTTATTTGTTATTACTCACAGAGAGGCATATATCCGTCAAACATAAAATATTATAATTACCTTCGAGATATTAAGCCAGAGCTAACCCACTACTACCTACTAAACTCCCAACTCTATCCATTCAATGTAGATGAGAAAGCCAGTTTTTAATGTAATTCTAGATTACGTTAGAGGTGATTTTTTATTGTTTTTTCTTAACGAAAAAATTGATCCAAACTTGAGGCTTTATATTATGAGCTTAGCTAGTTTCAAACTTCTTCTTTCCTCTTCCTCTCAGCTCTTTTCAAATTTCAATAGTTTTAGAAAAGTGTGCGAAGAAGTGCATCGTACATGGGTTGCAAACTTGTAAATAATAAGCCATACTCGTGCTACAGCGTATCTAAATCTTAAGCGATAGAATGTATATGGGTAATTTTTTTAGTTTAAACGCTTGGGACGTTTTCCCACAGATTTCAAACTCTAGGGGGTTTATCGGCATATTCTGGCGGAGTTCCTTGCTACTACTAAGACCTTACTATAATAATAGGACTTAAAATATTCTTGATTCTCCGATAATTCTTAAGAGGTTAAGATTAGCATTTAAAATATAAATTTTTTGCTGAAAAGTATTAAATGTTAGAAGGGGTTACTTTAAATTGAAAAAGACGATATGAACCATTGTCATCAACAAGTCTGGAATACTTTATTTGAAATTCATTCCTACAAATATTTGTCCTATTATCCTCTCCAATGATAACTGATTCAAATGGTTACTTAAAATGCAATTTTCTTATTGACATCCTCACAGCCTGCCATTCATCAAGGAGAATTCCCACATTCCATCTCATTTGCCTTATTGTAAATATAGCCTCTACGTAGTTGTCTTTACCATTAAATTCCTTTTGTCCATACGTCAAAATAATTTTGAAATACTAGATAAAATGACTACGTTCTAAGCACGAGGAGATTCTATTGATACACTGAGCACGATTGTCAATCTTCGGTGAAGAGAAGCGTGGCAAGTTGGGCCATGTCAAAGTATTGAGTTTCTATGAATATCCATTTCACTAATTAGGAAACGAGGTGAGTCTGCCAAAGTGGCAACCTTATCCAGGGATACATGCATGATACACCGAAACCTACTTTAGTTCAAACGCATCCTTAATGTTCACGATTAATGGAAAAACATCATCTCCAAGCGACCATGTAGCACAATGTTCCCCAAATAGTAAAATAGTCGATAAGCTTTTAAAAGTGCGTCTTAAATCGGGTTTTTTCAATTGAAATAAAATATTTCGCCAATCGTAAAAAAAATCAAAGTATTTAACTTGTGCTTACGATCGCAGAAATTTTTATTGAAAATCTTAGAGTCGGAGAGTCTGGATTAATTAAAAAAGCTCATATAATTCGTTTTAACTGGTTAGAAGTAATATGAACCACAGAGGGAAGATTGTAATCCAAATTTTATTGAACAAGACTGGAATATTAAAAACAAGTGTGCGTGATGGTAATTGATAGTCCTCTTTTCTTCTTTTTTTTAAAGAAAAAAAAATGGTCTGAAAACTTGAAATCTGGTATCTATCAGGGATCTATATAATACCATATGCATAAGTAAAATTGCATGATGCGAAATTTTTCATATGCATTTAGCTGTTAATGAGTACAGTAATTCTATTTCTACTAATTAATGAAATTCTATACTCTCACCAATGCAACGTCTTTGTCGTCATTATATGTACCCAATAAAATGTGGAATCACTCAACCCTTTACCAGTTCCCACAGAAAATACAAGCCAGAAGCTGTTAATCAAGTCTTAATCTTAATCTTAACAATTCTCATTCGTTTCCTCAAAAGTTTACTAGTCCTCAAAGACAATCACAGGGAAATTTTCTCAGAATTTCCCTTAAATAATTGACGATGCTGATTTTTTCAAAACTTAAAAAAAATTGTTTAACATCAAATCACAATGATATTGATAAGCTATTACATAGTAAAAAAATTTACATCTAAAGATAGCATTAAGGATATAAAATCTTTATTCCAGTAAAGTCTACTCCCCAAAATAACCTATAGAAAAGATCTAATAAAAATAAACTATTCCGCCTCCTAGAAAAGAGCTTGGAAGCGTAAAAAAAATCCACGAGGACAGTAAATCAGATAAAATCTCTTGCTTTAAAACTCTTGTCTATACATGACAAAGGACTCAGTCACTCAGTCCCTCGTTTCCAACTTCATCTATTTGTAATTACATTATTCCCTCGGACTTAAAAAGAGGGTGATTTAGTCAGATAATTACTCGGGTGCGCGTGTGAGGTAATTATGCAGATGGATGCATAATGCACAAGAGTCCAGGGCCCGTATATAAAAACTAGGAGGAAACTCCATGTACATAACTCCAAAGAGGCGATAGGGTGTTATCACATCCATTGAAAACCTAAGAATCCCAAAACAGCCTGTGTCATGTCCACGTACACTCCTGTATTTACAAATCTACCCGTCTACCCTACATACCCGGGTTCTATAGAGTGTCGGCCTGGTGTGTATTATTTTATACGTATCTGTGTATATGTGTGTGCATGTACTTAGTTGGTGGATGTGACAGGCCGGGTAACGGGATGAAGAATAGCCGGGACAAAAGACCCGAGACTGAATACTGATTGTGAAATTGCTCATTGGAATATCCAGTTGAATTAGACCTCGGTGTTTTATTTCATTATAAATGGAAAGGTGGGGAGACCGGGACACATCCAACCAGAACCAGGGAGGACAAACAGGGATTTACAGCCCGGCCACCTAAACTTATAATATTATGTAACTCTATATCCACTCACACAATACCAACTCTACTAAACATAGTTACATAATACCCGGTCTACAGACTACGAGACTTTTCCCTGGTTGCAACCATCTACTTTTCCCAAGTAAAAATAGATGAATGTGTTTTATAAGCCCTCATTTCCCTTCCATCTACTCCCTTATAACTTTCCGCATTGTCTATCCTATAATTATAAATCCACGTTCTGGTTAAATGTGTGATGTACCTACACTCGCCACTGTGTGTGCACAGAGTTCAGAATCTAGAATCTGAGAAATGACGGTGTGCATAAGCCCATCTTCCCTCACTTGGTGGAGATATACACAATTCATAATATCTGATCAACTACTACATCCATTCTACCCCGGTGCGGTGGTAATGGGCAAGGAAACCTCATAGTGTACGATTTAGCCCAGAGTCTCATTAGCATATAGGGCTTGACTCGAAATAGTATCCAAAGTCGGGAGGGAAAATCTGATGCTGTCACAATAATAATATATGCTCAAGCATTGCAACTAGACGCATTATATGTCCATGTTGGAAAAGACGCCGAGAGCTCATGAGAGGAGAGGAGGAATTAGAGATCCACTGAATTTGTCCATGAATAATATAAAATGGATGGATGGACAGACGGAGAAAGAGCTCATTTCAATTTTGTACATTTAATTTCGTCTCATTTGTTTAGTTTCCGAGGGACTTGAGTAAGTATGGGAGAAACTTTAGGATTATATTATGTCCCTCTCTCCTCCTATAGAACAACATCTAAATAGACACACTGACACCACCGAAGCAAGGAGACATCCCTACTATTCCCTACCATCCGACCATGACTAAATCTGTGGACATAAAATATTGTATAATATATTATTATGCTACTTTACTTTCTATCAGCTCTTCAGCTTTTCTCCCATTTGTATTTACTAAACTACAGCTCCAACAGCCTCCGTGAACATTCCCGGCCCTCCTGACTCTTATGTATTTAAAAAGTTGAGGTTGAGAAATAACATGCTAGCATCCTAGAGTGTCCTTTTGGAAGTGAACGAGATTTCACGATCGGTGTCACTCTGGCCTTTGGTATAGATCTGTGTGAGGGGTTAGAAAAGCCTCCACAGGTAAACAATAATTGATCCCTGAGCCGTGAAATTCTTCTTTTGTACTGTGACAGGTTCACACAAAAAGCTCCGTTTACTTTTACTTTCTCTCTCTCCCTTTGTCAGTTTGTGTTTGTTGGGAGTTTAGAAGTTTCCAACTAAATTCATTTTATTATTATTCGTTTGATATGCAGACACAATGTGTGCAGTATCTGTGTAAGTAGATAGGTAGGTAGTTGTAAACGGGGTGAGAAACTTTTTTCCTTCTGGGTATTAGCATTTCCATTGCAAATAAGGTCATTTCATAACAAAGTGTTTTCCCTTGTTTTTCCTCATTTGGAACAACATTGGGATTAATTTGTTTTTCATAAATCAGCTGAGTCTCACTGCAGTTTTCTCCAAATGGTCTAATGGATCTAAATTTAATCTTTTTTATTATTCAACTATCCAGCTTTTCGAGCAAACGATCGAGTTTTCAATAAAACTCAACTTGATGAATATTATCATTTCATCTTAAGAGAACTTCTCAGAGTTGGCAATGATGAGATTATTCGGAAGGGTATGATATTAATAAATCATCTATATTTTAAATACAGTTTTCTCGATAACAGTCAAGATCATTTCTTTCGAAATTTGACTAATATTCTTCAGTAGTTGTAATGCATGAGCTAATCGAATTCAATAAGAAAAGTTGTGCAGAAAAACAAAAACATTGCTCATTCAATCTAACCTATTCCAATGTAATTATGCGTCCCCGTACCAACACAAGCCTTATTTTTTTGTACACAGACAAGGGACAGTCACAAAGGGACTTCATTACAAATTTGATGAATCACCCCTTTGCCCTTTTAATTAGCCACGCGACACAGGGGAGTCGATACCCCGGCCTATTGGCTTTTGGGATCAACTACCACCAGTACCAGCTATCAAGGAAATTCATATATCCTTTTCCTTGCCACTGTCTATGAACTAACTATACTTCCGTACTGAGGCAAGAATTCAATACCCGAGAATTAAATTAACAAGGGCAACAAGGGGATGAGTTAGTAGTTGTACACGTATCATTATTGAAATAAGAAGCCGTGTAATAACTCACCTAATTATTTCCAGTTAGAAATAATAAAACCCATCCAACTGACAAATTCACAACTGACAAACGATCATTGGTCAAAGAAGGGCTGAGACTGAGGCTGCAAGGGATACTTGTGAGCATTACCAAATGAAAGGTCACAAGTTTATTGAGTGTAAACATGAAGGTAGCTGGTAGCTTTTGAGTTAACTAAGGCTATCAAATATCAGCATATTGTCAAACCTAAGTTAAAAGCAGACCCAACTATCAAAGAAAGAGATAAAGGATGGATTTTTCTGATTTCCACAGAGGGGAAAGTATTTTTTAATCGAAATCCACCCCCAGGAAAGGTATCGAAAATCTAACTCGACATAAAGGAGGTAGTCATTTAATGGGAAAAGGCCATTGTTTCTGAAAATGATTTAAAACAGTTCTAGCACTTTGGGCTGACTATTACAGAGGGATAAAAGTTCTTGTGAACTCGCACCAGGGCTTGAAGAGATAGGTAGGAGTGGTATGGTGGTCGTGGTGGTGGTTTGTTTGGATTGAGGCAGTGAAAGTGATCGTGATTGAAGTTAATTTCACACCTTGTCACACACCAACAAATAAAACCACGGTCTTTCCTCCATCATCATCATCCTAAGAGATTTATTTTTTAGTCAAGTAAAGCCATCCCTCTCATCTCCTGGGTTTACCTGATCCTCATCCTCAGTCATCCAACATCTCTCTTCCACTTCAACCTCCACCCGTTATCTTATATTTAAGTGATTTCTCAAAACACTCCTTTCTTCCTCAGAAGGGACTCTCTGATTCTATCGTCTTCCACCACCCGGTGAATAAAGTCAACAAAAATCCCGGGGACTTGTTACCTTGTTATATGGAGATATTTAAAACGGGCTGGAAGTGAGTGTAGAATGAATATAAGGATCTACAGAGCGTTCCCCTTGACTTGACTCGTATTGCCTTCCTCCTAGATTCCTACTTAAAAGGTCGTTAGTGGTAGTGTGACATAATAGTTTAAAGAGGGATAGAATAACAGACACTCTTGAGACAGTTCAATCTCAATCCAAAATGATCTGTCTATTAACCTCAACTCATGCTACGGAAGGGTTTGGGATTTCCTTAGCTCTTTTATCCAACCATTTGAGCCTAAATCCACCTCTTAAATAGGTGAGATTCCATGTCAAATTTTTTACTTAAAAAAATACTTTCATTTTTCTTCACTCAAGCTGAAGCATATAGGATTCAAACCTTTATTTTAAATTGACAGCACCCGAATGAATGCCAGCTTAAGATGATTTGATGAAGTTTATGAAAATTCAAAAGGAGATTTTGAATGGTAAAAGTACAATCCTCTTACGGATCAAGTGGTCAATTGAATGAAAGTTATTATAAACTGCTTCTTGTTTTGGCTGCAATTTATCCTGGATTGTGCAAAGGATTAGATACAGCCTAAATAATAACCCCCAATAATTGAATTGTGAATCCATAAGTTTTCTTGATGCTGAAGTAAACAAAAAACTTAGCTAAAAGCTTAGCCAAAGCTAAACTTATCCTCCAACTTATCAAAATTGCACAAATAAGAGCATCAAAGTTGAAAGTACCATGTTGTGCAAGGGAAAGCAATTTTCTCAGGAAGAAAGGATAAAAAATAAATCTCAGACTTACAGAGCCGGTTGAAGAGTACTTCCCGCCAGAACCGAATTTTGCAGCATGAAATGCCCGGCTCATCAAAGCCTCTCGTACCGTGATTCGGTGTTCATCTTTGCCAGAGTCTTCATCTTCACCGGGCATCATGTGCATCTCCTCATTCTCCGAATAGTCCTCTTCTTCGTCATCCATCCCCATGTTGTCTTCATCCTCGCTATTCTCATGGACTAGCTCGTCGTCTTCATCCTGAACTTGGTGTAGTTGGGACTCTCTCGGGGTGTTATTATTTAGATGATTGTGGCTAACAATCAGCTTGGAATTCTCTTCAAATGACAAAGATGCTGATGAATGTCGATGAATCTTCTCTAGTGGAGAGTAGGAGCCTGTTCGGTCGGAGTTGCTTGCTCTAGAAGAAGTCTCATCCTTCTCCACCCCCTCCTCAACTTTCTTACTGTGGACTGGAGAATTTGAAACGTGTGTAGTTTGCATTATGGGGCTTATCCTATGGTCATTCTTTTGGCCTGGAGATCGGATGGAATTATTATCAAATGGCGTGGATGAGGGTGGACGAGGGCTTTCAAGAGTGCTGATGATGTTGTTGTTGTTGTTATTGTTAAAATTTGAGTCTTCTGAAGATGGAGGTGATCTGTCTTCTATTCTTCGGATCAAATTAAATCCCTTCCCTACCACGTTGAGTTCTGGTGTCACGGATATTTCTGACATCATTTTTTCAGGATTATTTCGCATCCACTAAGGTTGGTAGTTTTCTTTTAACCTCAGCTAAGTTGATTTGAGGGCAACATGAGACAAATGTTACCAACTCAAGTTGAGATTGAGAGCTTTTACTTTTGTTTTGTCGAAAAAGGATTCGGATTAGTATTTTCAAGCAACACAGATTCACATGGAGAATTAATTATTCCCAGCTAAAAGTTAATTGTGATTTGATTTTATCCTCATAAGACACCTAAGCCCTATTGTACGAGATGTCTTAATAGACGATTTCAAAAGTTTGTTCAATATCTTGTTGGTAGTTTGTAACAACCTTATCAAGGTTATTTAATATCAATTATGTACTTGATACCTCTAAACTTCACAGCTGAAAAGTTCCGTCATGGTCTAAGATGAGACTACAAGACATGAGAACAATAAATTGTCTGTCTTACTTCTTTAGTATTCGTTTGAGACGGTTGGTCTAGGTGAGTCAATCGGAGGAAATGATTTCCTTATACTAATTAATATTAGCCACAGGTGAGTCAGGACAAAAGGTGTAGACGGAGCGAGACACGTAAAAGCTGAGTGAATTGACAAGATATTTTCTCTGTGGGTTGAGTTGTGGAATGGGAAATGGGTAGAATGAAACGCGTGTGTATGAAGGATCAATGCTACCGGCACAAGGGCTCGTAAGCAACTGAGTGACCATCCAATGCACACTCTGGGGTTAGTAAAGTTTTGTTGGCAGAACCAGAACCCGAATTCTCTGCTTCTCGGGGAGAGTGTGATGGGAAATCTTTGCCGCTTATAACGCACTAACTTACTAGCTACTACTACTTACTACAGCTTTTGTGGCATAGGCTTCGTAGGGGACTGGTCCATGAACAGAGAACAGAACTGAATGGGTAGCCGAATGATACGATAGCTTTGATGATAGTAAGGTTCATGATGATATGATCAAGCTATACTTAACACTTTCCACTGCACTTTTTCCACCCTGAATTCCCTGTGTTAATACAATAGGATGAGGTAGCTTTTTCACGACCGATTCAACTCCACCAGAGCTGCACATGGAATCGTTTTATTACTTAAGTTATCATTGCCATACCTGAATCGTCAACTAATACTATTGGGGAGTCTCCGCTTTGAAATTTGCAATTTGTAGACTTTTACATAAGAATTGAACTTTATTGTTATTTAGTATTTGTTAGAGTTTCAGGATTTATCGATTCTTGGGATTTAAATTTTAACTGGCTGAGGGAAATCTGATTGCTTTCTAGATTTGCGACAATATTAATGTCTATTCCTTAGGGAAAAGTCTGTTTGGGTTTTGGTCGAGCTGGGTAAATTCTGCGTTTTTTTCTCGATAGTTTTTTGGGGAAATTTCACAAGGCCACGGAGAGAAATTATTTCCTTTTGCGACTGAGCTCACGAGCACGACTAAATAATGACAAAAGATAGGCAGGCATTGACTGTAAGTGGCAGTGGGTCCAGTAATTAACTTATCTTAGTAATGATTATGAGTCTGATGATAAAATATCTCTTTTATCGTCCTCATTATGAAATTATGGTGAATGCAGCAGATGACTCGTCATTTCATAGCTGAGCAAAGTTTCAAGGGATAGAAAGACCTTAAGATATAGCTACTTTATAGCAGTGGTGGCAATAAACATAACAGTGCATACTTAATTCGGTGATAGGGTGCATTATAATGTTTGAATGCTGATGACAGTGCCCCATTATCATGTTTAGTGGCAGAGGTCCTGTTAAAGCTTTTTAAATTCCATGGGGGTCTAATTATTTAAGAAATTTTTAGGATTTAATTGCAAATCCAAGCCTACTGCTTCCTTTGGTAGCATTTGCATATTTAAATCTTGCAGTTGAGAATTCGGAGGGGGACTATTTAGCATAATCAAAATTACTTTATCAATCTTTCCAATTAACATATTTTTGCTATCTTTCCGTTGCATATCTCAATGTAATATCTGAAACTAATTGCATGACTGCATAAAAAGTTATTAGAGCACGAAACTGTTATCAGATACATTGATAATAGGTTCCATTGTCATTGCCATTGCCAGTAATTAAGTTTAAACACCACTTGTAAATCGATACCATCATTCCGACTAATAATAATATTTCTTCGAATGCTTTCTATAATGCAGCAAATTATAATATATTTAATGTAAGGAAATTAACAAATTTCTATGTTTGAAAAGCTGATTATGTTGATGGCAATTAACTGATTCGCTTCCTCAATGCAAATATGCTAACAGGGTCGTTGCAACGAGCTATCTAGCCTAATGTTTTTAAGTAAGTATATAGTAAGTATATTGTGATTGCAATTGAATTGATATGTCCTATTGTTTTATTAAATGTACGTAATACCTTCATGTCTATGATAACTGTTTTGTGTTTGTTAATGTGAACACAGAAGTCTTATTGTTATGCTTCGTTTAACACTCGTAAAGATCCATGATAACTAGAAACAGTTGCTCGTAAGATCCTATCAGTAACCTATGATATGTTCATAACAGTCCATTAATTGTCATCAAGTAAATTACAGATCTATAGGGCTATAGCTACTTCCTTACATACTGTTAAATACTACAGAACCAAATGGTTTAGCGTCCGCCCAACCACAACAATGAAATTGAGTTTCGTTATTTACGTTTTTATAATTTCCTCACATAATTTAGGTAAAGAGGAGAAGGAGAGGTTAGATTAATTAATTATGAGATGTGTCACCGAGTCGGGTGGTTTTATGAAAATGTATGCGGACATCCATATGCCATGCCTCGGAGAAGCTTAGGAATAACAAAATAATATTAATAACACGCTCCTGAAGCTATGTTTTCAATTGATGTGTCCATGACATATTAAAGAGTGGTGGCGGGCATTATTTGCTAAATCAACGAGTGAGGTTAGAGAAGTTAGTGCTTAAAATGTTGATAGGTGACAGAAGGGCTTAATATAAAAATTATTATTATTTTCCAAAATCCCCTTTTTCGCCGTAATAGGGAAATCAGTTGGTGAGTCCACTGGTCATCCTTCTTATTGGGCAATCCGGAATCCATCATGAGTTTATGGATGGGACTTGGATGGGTAAAATATTGTAATTTTTAATTCCGATGGATCCGAATGCATAATTAAATTAAATGAAAAGGGCTTTTTGCAATAACACGTTGATACGTAGCAATGTGGACAATATGCTCCTCTCTGCCTCGATTCTCTGTGTGTACTTTAGAGTAAACATCACTTGGCTCTTATGCATTTAACATCACTCCGATTTTATATTCCAGGCTCTCTGATGATGACGGTGGAATAGGTACGTGTCAACTTATAATGTAGACTTTCATACCCGACGGACTGACAGGCTAAATGCTTACATGATTCATGCATTTCATAAAGAAATTCACGACTTCCACAGTTCGAATAATAAAATATAAGCCCCAGCTACATCAACGAATTCAGGCCATGCTAACTACACACACTGTAGACTCACCAGTTCACTACCTAGACTGGAATATTAAAACCTCCAATCTAGAATTGGATTAATAAATGTACACAGAATAGAGGAGCTTACATGGAACCCCGTGGCTGGGCCTATGCGGATTAGTACTTTTATTGATTAATATACAATTCAACATGTTTAAATCATCAATATCTAATAGCAACATTCTATCTCTTTCTTTCTCGGGTAATGGATTCCACATTATTTCTAAACTCGATGGATTATCTATTACACACCTGGCAAATAAATTCCCCCTCTGATAATCCTCACCATCACATATTATCATCTTCCCTATCAATTCAGACGCTTTCTCAGATTGCCAAACCAATCACTCTTCCAGGGCAGAGTGGTATGGTATTAGAGACCTTGCACTTTTTATCTAAACTGATGAGATGTCTCTTAAGTGTGGAAAAGCCTTTGGAATAATCAGAAATATTTTAAGAGCCAATCACACTGTATCAATTCATACCGTGCATTGATGTACATACTTTCCTTACTATGATGAGTACTTATTCAAATGTATTTGCATTTGCTTAAGTATATTGAGCAGTTTCACACGCACAGCTATCATATTGATTGATGTATCTAATGTATGATTTTGTGTGCAATTTCACACGAAGAAATTGGGATACGTATTTTTTTACGGCTATTTTCTAGCTCTTGGGACTAATTGAAACCTAGTTCTTGGAAGATGGCTCTCTTCTTATTTGTTTAGTACCAATTCTTTTTCTGTGATAGCAGCAGTAGCATTTTAGTAGTTGTATTACATTCAAGCTTTGATAGTAATTATCAAGGTTTCCAGGTTAATCTTCAGGGAAACGTTATCCTCTTAAAAGCACACCTGCTTTTACACCCGAAGGTGATTAACGCCCAATAATTACCCTCAGATAATGATGAGGTGGCAGTTGCCTTGTTTAATGTTTACCTAATGCTAATTTTTGTAAGTTGTCTTCACAGGTCAAGTCTTTCTGCATATTTTTTAGTTGCCTGTATACGTTTGTGAGGTTATAAAAAACAATTAGTGGTTCAAGGTGTAAAGAAATGATTATATAATGGGTCCAGTCCTGTCACATGTTATTCCAGTGAGGATTCTTTATAAGAATCTCAGTAAATATATCTAACCAAATAAATTACGTATTAGCATACGTAGTCACATAATATCACAAATTGTAAGAACTGAAGTTTTTAGAAAGAGAAAAATCTTTTAATTAAAAAAAAGTATTCTAGTTTCTCATCTCTGCCTTTAATAATTTGTTTTCCCAACCTTTCAACCCTATCTCCATGAATCAAGTATATTTGTGCTATAAAACACTCGAATTTTATTGCATTAAAAGTTTATATTTTTTCGTGCACTGTTTGAAGCGTTAATGCTGTCTTGTCAGGCAACACTTTTCCTGACGAGCGTTAGTATGGAAATGCCGTAACGATCTAAGCTTCTAAGTATTACTATTGATTTCGATAGTTGATGGCTTCATGGTGTTTAACTAGATTCTCGATTCTTGAATCAACTAAAGGTTATTGATATTTCATTTTGTCTCATTGTGTATCTGCTCGAGAAAATTACAAGATTTTATAGCCCTATTACAGCTCAGTGGTTAACATTTGACTCCGACTTGATTCTTGAATAAACGGATTTTTCGATTAATGGATTGAATACCTAATCATCCCAAAAAGTACACAACTCTCCTCGGAATTTGTCTATCTTCATGTTTCGTACTAAAACCTGTTAATCTTTTTAAATGCTACTATGCAACCTCTTGCGACCTTATAGACACAGGCTATCGTAATCAATCAGGTTTTTTAAGCATGTAGAAATTATTTGATGAATTTTATATTGCTTCACATTCAGCACGACGTTGACGGGCTTATTTTTTTTTTAATTTTAATCAGAAAAAAGTTTAAACTCATTTAAAAAATACTAGCTAACTTTTGATTCTACTGAATTTTGCAGATTAAAAATATAGCAAAATTGTTGAATATGTTAAGTAAACTTTTATTTATTTTCTAATTTCAAAATTCATTATTTATTAAACACTCTCAGTTCCAGGAATTACCACACAATCGAAGTTATAGTCCATTGGAATCTGCCGACCAATCTAGTTTATCTAATACCCTACATTGTTCATTATTGATCTCAGCTAATCTTTAAAATGAAAAACCTCACTCAATAAACTCTCTAATGTATGAAAAATCCCTAAGTATTATAAAAATGTGTAATTCTATCAAGAAAAGGAGGCTGTACACTTAGCCGTTGTATTTTGATACGATAAGGCAGCAAGATTACAAGATGAGAAGACTCGAAGAAGCTGGAATTTTCTTCTGAAGCTTTTAGTCATAGGGTGGCAGTGGTGGTACTGGTTGCAGCCTTTTTAAGAAAGTATTATACAAAGTTTAAGTTAAGTAGCATATTTTAGACAAGAATAATACGTATAAGTAAACTGGGATAAAAAGGGGAGAAGATTTTCAGAAGATGTGATGGAGATAAAGCAGAGCCTATTTGATATCCTTAGGACGAAGGAGAGTTGTTAATCATGGTTTGATAGATTAGACTTCTCAAGTCTTCGGGATGGGAATTGCATTATCATAATTAGAGATAAGGTACGTATTATATTATACTACAGTCAGTCTATCTCCTCTATAGTTTGGAATACTTGTCCTATAGAGAAGGGCAGGCAAGCAGAGGGGGCTTAATTAGCATAAATGAATATTCAGTCGGTGAGACAAAAAAGGAGCTTACTCATCATCTTCTTCATCAACCCAGCCGGGCATCCTCATCCCTTATATCTTCCCTTACTATCTCCCTAGCCCTTTAAATACAATATCTTGTGCAAGCAAACCCAGGGAGAGAATTATAATAAGAACTACTCTAAAGTTTTTAATTATTTTATGTATACACTTATCAAATGGATATAGTATGGTTTCCAGGAATTTTAAACTGGTTCCGAGCATTTTATTCTTCAAAATATGATTAGACTTGTATCTTGTACGTTTCAGATTTTTACTACTAACTACTACTACTGTAAACGCACATATGCTTCCTATTTAAAATTAAGTCAATATCATGTCATAATATTATGAATCCTACCTCCCAAAAAAACTAAACTTACAGCATTTATATTCAGCTCGAAAATGAGGATATGTCAAAGTAATTACTTTAATTAATTTTAAAAATTACTCCGGATTCATAGCCAAGCGTGGGTATTACTTTTGGACACAGGGTGGTAACATGATAGGTTTCAAAAAAGTAGAGAAACTTTTGAGAGAAGACTAGCGTAAATTCTCAATAAGCAATAATGCCCTGCTAATGCCATTCCATAATGTATGTGAAGAATAGTTTAATAAAGGGAAAGTAATAAAGGAAGAGTTCTTAGTTAGTGAAAGGCCTTCATAAAATAATGTAAGTTGAAGTTAGTGAAGTTTTAATTCCTTGAGTTTGTTGGCCAGAGGCGCAAGTAAGTAAGACGTGGAACGTCATCCCTATAATAGCACCCTAGACCTCATATATGTAAACTGTATAAACTGTGTCTAAGGGCACTCTGGACTTGTACGAAGAAAGTTAATAGTTGAATAAAAGTGGGTAGGAGAATCGGCCGTGATGGCAATTGCCAAGTAAATGGGAGCGAGTGTCTTTATTACAACGGGGGTATAAAGATGGTTTAATGATATAAAATGCTAATTAAGGAAGACCCAAAAATTATAGATAGAATTTCCCTACATGGACTTGGGGAAAATGAAAACTCATTATGCAAATGGAGTTCTTTTGAATAATTCCAGGACGTAATTAAGCAGTAATTTTCAGCCACTTTGATGCAAAACTCAACTTCCCCAGCCAGCTCTCCTTTATTTCCCATTCCCCTAGCTAAACCAAGGAAGCTAGAGGATGTCTGTAGGTAATATATTTTATATAAGCCTCATAGCATATTATATTATATTATTATGCTCTTAGCTCTGTTCCCGGCAAGCTTTGTTGAGGCAGTGACTGAGGACGAAGTAGGACTTCTGGACTACTTTTTTAATTCATGGTCCTTTAACGGATTGATTAGCTATTGAAAAAACATCGGGAAAGCTCAATGTTTCACAAAATAATGAGGATGATATAAAATCATGTAAATACCATTTCAAAGTACAAAAGTTTACACATGTTTAGAGTCGGGCTTGACTCTAGGCCGTGTTGTCTAGACTCGAGTGGCCTACAACAGAAGACTCGCGTGTCCTAATATAAAGCATCAATTCTCAAACTCTCATCCAAATTACACCCCAACATTCTTACTTTCATTAAACTCACAAGGATTTTTCAACTTGTAGGATACCCCTTAAGAATTATTTCTCGTTTTGCATACCGTAAATCTCTTAAGCTGAGGAACATGTCCCCGTCCAAGAAACAATCTCACTCAAGAATGTCACACCTGACACAGCATCCTTTCCCTTGATGACGGAGTGAAAGCATTTTCTTTGACTATATTTTATTTCAAAATGAACTACAATAATTATTTGCAGATACTCCAGAGAAACTGGTAAGCATTAGTGAATACAAAAAAACATTACCACATGCTTTCTTCCACGAATGTAAGGGGAGGTAGCATATTTTACCTTTAATTGCCACTCTTTGCTGATCAATTATGAAATCAAAATATCCACATCCCTACTTTGTCCTCTTTGCGTTGTTCTTTCAACTCCAAACTAACCAGAAATCAGAAGACCATGATTGTTTCAAAATTTTGACTGAAAATACGACAGTTCAAACATTCTGAGTTAATTAGCGGAGGCGGCCAGGCCTCACTCAGTTCATTCCGCTGTAGAAACTCCAAATTCGACATTCAATATTTTACGCATGATGTATCAAACACCCAACCAGTGTGGGTCTCGTACGATTTTAATGTAGCTTGTAGATATTTCCTTTTAAGTGTGGATTTATTTATTCTTAATAATTCATCGTGATTAAATATCCTCAGAGGACAGAGAGTTTATGTAAGATGCGTAATAGAATGTGTTAGCAGACTGATAGTTTGCCCGCTTTAGGGCCTTCCTTCCATGTGTAGGACCAAGCCACAACAAAGGTGTGTTTGTAAACTCGTCTGTAAAACAAAACCCTTTGAACTACCTGGCACAAATGTGATGGGTTGGTTTAGCTTGTCTCATCATAATCATCACCAACATCATCATCTTTGTTTTGATGGATCATTTCGGTATATTTGTACAATATTTCTGATTAGATTGTTTAGGTATCACACTGAAAATGCTTCCATCTGAATACCAAACGAATATCATCCCTATGGTCAGGTCCTATTGTTTCGGTCGAAATTCTGCCAATTAGGATACCCTTGTCGACATGTGGGTTGAAAAAAGTAAAAGATATACCAGCGACACTTAAAAAAAACTATACAATTCCAGTCGCTGGTTCCGTTTCGTAACGTATTAGAAGGAGAAAATTTATACTCTCTAGGATTTGTCAAAAATTACGTAAACAATTGAGTAAACAAATCAACCTTAAGCCTCGAATTCTAGGGTCAGATAATTTAGTAGTAAGCCCGTTCTATTGATTCTTAACTGATGTAACACCAGGCGTAGGGAGCATTTCAAATGCTCATAATGCTCAAACGATCGAGTGGATTTTGGCCCGTATAGTTTTGTACTATCACTTACCTCCAATCATTGGGGAGAAGTGAAGCAACTTATGTTTGAAGTTGCTCTAATTATTCCACCTACTCTTAAATTCTCCCCTCGTTCAAGTCAAAGTACAAACGCCTATGAACTCATTTAGTTAAAATTCCTCATAAATTGCAATACTTGACTACGTGGATTTTTCCTTTTTTTATAGCTTTTAATGGCCAAGTCAATTAGAAGGAAGGGATTACTAATTTAAGGCTGGGCTTTACACCACGTACAAATATAGCAACCGATTTTGTTCCGAAACTTTATAGATTTATTCAAAGTCGAACTATCAAGTTATTAATCGGCGCTGGAAATAAAATTCAATACCTCCTTCATTACCCACAGAGCTGCTGTTCGATTGTCGCATGGAAATATGCTACCCGCTACCTTCTAAGATATTGCGTATTGATAATAAAGTCGGCCAGGATTAAGATAAGAAATCCAATTACCGTTTCTAAATGCTTTCTACTTTTGATAAGAAGAAAGAGTTCTTAAATCGAGCCACTAAGCCCCTTAATTAGATACAATTATGAAGGACAAGAGGACACTCTATCGGCTCTTTATGTAGAAATGGGTGCCTCTGCAAGGACTTAAGAGCATCAGGGGCTTTGCATAAAAAATTGTGATTCCGGAATGTTCCGATTGTCCAATTTTCCATTATCTATGATGATGGTTGGGTTGCATGTGGAATCTAAAATATAGTTTTTACGTATTCTTTATTGATTAGGTGAGATGTTAAAGATTTGGATGAAGCGCTGTGCTTTTCGAGCTAGTATTTTAAATTCCTAAATGTAAATATTTGTATTGAAATTTTAGAGAGAAGAGAATTGAAATGAAATTGAAAACTGCAAATCATTTTTAGCCCTATTTCCATTCCAAGCTGTATATTTAACTTTAGTGAGGCGGTGGGATGGCAAAAGAAATTGTGGACTTGTTTCTATGATTATATTTGTAGACCTTGAAACATTGAATCTAAAATACTTGTTTGATGAAGAGGACTACTATAAAGCCTTTGAGATTAGAAACCAGTGTTTTGCAAAAGAATTGAAAAGCTATATAAATCCTTATTACCGTATTGCAATACAATATGAAATGAAATAGGAGAGATGGATTAATACCTAATTTATTTAATTCGCTATTCCATCCAATTGTGTGGTTTGGTTGTCCGATTGGCTAGCCACTAGCCATGCCATCCACTCATTTACTATTATTCCAGGGGAACTTTATTTTTTATGGGAATCATGAATAACTTAGTAAAAAAAGATGTGATAACATCAAGGATATAATAATTGCTTTTCCTATTTCTAGATTTCAAATATCTCTATTTCTATCATTCCAGGCCAATACCATACGTGTAATGTATTTCACCCAACAGACATATGACTTTTGTGCTCAATAATTTGGCATTTGTTCAGTAACTCAAACTCAAGTAGTATATTTTTGTAACAGTTAGTGCCGATTGTGTACTCAAAGTACACAAGAGTGAGTCAGCATGCCTTCCATATTTATTTTGAGACATGAAGCGTTGGTCGAGTGAAAAAATACACCGTTTTATCACATTAGTATCATAGCCTTCTTTACCACGAGCCACAATAAAAAAAACATAACAAATTGAATTTGCTGCGTACACAATAATATCTTCACCCTCAGAGCATGGATAACCAATGTGCCATGAAAGTAACTGTACTACTTAACGAACAATGAGTTAATTTTTCTTTGGAGGGAGCAATGATACGATCATTAGGTTTTAATCTAATTAAGGACTAAGTGTAATAAATATGCAACTTGGTTCTTTATCCTCAACAAGATGTCCTACATAGTACAAACACAAGTAATGCTCGTATTAGATTACTTAAGCTCAATCCGCATAATCATACAAAGGGTTTTTGTCACGAGGATCGAGATCGAGGCAGTCTATTATCCAGAGGCGAAGCTACATCTGGTGCATCCCAGGCTATCACCACACGTTCGACTTTAAACAAGATGTTGTAGGAAGTCTGTATGGATAACATTTACTTAATTTAATCCTATAATTGCAATTGAGTCAAGAATGATGATCTCATTGAGCCAATCACATAAATTATCACTTATTAAATTTAATGAGCAACATGTCTCACAATGTTTCACCCTGTACTCTTACGCACCAGATATCTTCAAAACTGGCCAAGGATATCACTGCAGAAGGTTTAAAAGTGTCATGAAGCCCACAACGACGTTTTTAAGATTCATAAAAAAAATTCCAACTGCCAAGGGAGATGATGCAGAAATATGCCTTGGGTTAAGCGTTAAATGGCCTAGCAATTTTTTTACATCTTTAAAAAGGAACTCCCCAAGGCTCAGAGTGACTTAATATGTCATTTTTTTGGGGTGTAAAGAAAATCCTCTAGATATTTTATGCTCCAGTGTCATATTCAAATGGATGGATGAAGCTGTAATGTAGTAATAGGAATATGTGGAGTGGACAGAGGAGAAATGACTGTCCCAACGGCTTATGGCTTATAGATAGGATGATGGGGCTGTTATTGATTTGGATTAGGATTGAAGAATGGTAGCCTCTCATTTTCTGGACAGTTCAGTAGCCCTGGAAAAGGAGATGGGTCACATTGACTATTGAACCTATAGGCCACTACCACTACCAGCTAACTTTTCTATTTACGTACACTTGGACGTTCACAAGTGTAGTTAGATTTAAATACATAGATGATGGCTGGAGGGATATGGCAGAGGGAGAGAGAGGAGAGAAATCGTCATTTGTTCGAAGCGATGAAGGAGAAAGTGTGTCCTGGAGAGAAAGTCCGATCCAAGTGGATTTCACATTTTCAAAAAATTCACTGTTACCGGTGGGTTCGAACTCGAGGATTTATAGAAAATCTTAGCACTTCCTCACGCACATGGGAAAATGTAAACGAGTTCTTCTTAAGCATTGGCTACATTAATCCGTGTGGACTTAAGTGACAGACAGTATAAACTTTGTATCCAACTTTGTATCCAAAATTATTTCAATAATCTCGAAGAGGTCATGTAATTTTTTTAGAAGCACTGCAACACTCAGATTTTGAGTATTCAAATACATGGTAGAATAGAGTTGGTTAAGGAAATAAAAAATGTTGAAGAGGAGACGGGGGTATTAGAAAAATCGGAATAGGAAAGGACCTTATTTCAATAGCAAATGGTTAGGGAGAAGGGATTGCATTAGGTAGGGTTGTGTAGGACTAGAGAGAGCACATCTCATACCTCAGCATGGTCCATTTGATTCATGCATGAGAAAAATATACGAGGAGAGTCATCTCTTTACATACTTACATTACAGTACAATCTCCAGGATGGGATTTGGTCCGGTTGCCCGGTTTAAAATTGGTTGGAGAGCCAAGGAGAGGACACTATAGTGTGCTCCTATGGCAGAATAATACAGTCAAGAGGAAGAAGGGTGTCGCCAAGAAAGACGATTTCGATTGAAAAAGTCATGCATATCCCTTATAGGATGAATGAGATGGTAAATATTGTCCATGATGTACTGAATAATATTCCATACTGACTGACCATCCACCACTACTATTACCATATACGAGGAGACGGAGCTGGAAATGTAATAGCCTTCTCGAGTTATTCGATTGAAAAAACGGGCACTCCGGTTTTCCATGAATTTCAATGTCCATTCACCCCATAATATGATACAGATAAGCAGCAGGACTAGCCAAGCTCTGACTAAGGTACAGATGCTCACTGTATTTATGTGCTCCCAGAGTAACTTGTTCAGGGGAATCGTCTTTTTATGGGATATTCCATCAGCTCCCTGGGCTTCCTAAGGGATATTTTATACATACATTTATTTAATATCATTTCCCAGACCCTGCTGGACTTTAAAAATCAACTAGGATCGCAATTCTTGAACATGGAAATTGAAATTGTTTTTTTCACTAGTCGTTACGAAAATACGCTTTGTTTTTACTATTTGTTTCACCACCACTTTTTTCATAACGTCCAAAGTGGGTAGGGAAGCAAAGAATTTTGTTTTTTTAAAGTTTAAAGAGCTTCTGAGATGGATTCATGCTAATTTATGGAAAATTAAGGGAACTCAATGGTTTAAAAAGTTTATACTCTCTTGAAAATATTTACAAGAAATTGTGCAGATAAGATCAGTGAGGTAAGTATTGTAAACTACTACTTCAGCAACTTCTTGTTAGAACTTCAATTGTGCTTTAGGTGTCCATATTATTTAGTATATCTGAGATGTGAGGGATTCTGGTAGAATCGCCAGTGTCAATCTTGTTTACAGAATGAGACTACTATGTATTGCGTTGTATTTGAAGTGGATTGAATTTAAATAACTCTAGAGTCTGAGTGTGATCGGATTTTAAAATTCAAGCAGTGTCTGGCTTCAGAAAGTCAATGGTTCGAAAATCCAAATATTTGAAAGTTTTTTTTTTTCATTAATAGTGCAGCTGGGTATGTTTTTATTCCTATTTCAACATTGGATATTTAGTAAAGAACGATCAATTTACCTGTAAGTTCATTGGTATTGATTAAATTGTATATTTAGTTTTTTGACTCTACTTTGGAGCTTGGAATTGCACAATGTTTTCTTAATGTACTCAGTAGCAGAATTCGTGAAAACTGGTTTTTAATATAAATTACAATCAGGAACAAAATGGACAATGAAAATCTAGCGAAAGCGTTCGGGCAAAGGATTTTAGGTGGTTATCCCGAAAATAAACATCCCGAGTACTCATATACCAAACTTTTTATCCCCAAGGGCATTCACCCCCAACAGATTTCATCCCGTATTCGGGATATTCGTTTCGGGATAACCACTAGACACCCAGGCCAAGGTATTTATATTTTCTTTTTTTCGTGTTTTCCCAAATTCCTTGGTTTTGGCAAATTCATATGGTTGATAAACCTTTTATTCCATGGAATAGAATTTTTAACCCCACAATTTACAATTCACCATAATCATAACTAAGTAATTATTTGTATTGCAATGAAAGGAACAGACCATCCACAGGTGTCCAGTATGCCAAGTCTCAAGACTTGTTTAAGTAAAGTAAGTAAAGACAGAGCATTCATTAACATCATAAATCGGATGAGATCAAAGATTGGAGAATTTGTAAGTCATACTACTTCAGGGAAGTCATAGCTCCGAGGATTGATTGATTGATAGTCTTTCTTTTAAGTGCCCACAAAAAAATGCAAAGCATTTTCTTCTTCCATAAGCGACACAGAATAGTTCATAACCTCAATACGAATAGTCTTTGGAATGGAAAGCATTAACCCCAATGATATGGAGCACGGGCAGAATTTTATCCTACCAACCAGAAATAGTTTTTCAAAATTGATTATAATAAAATTTCAAGTTTGTTAGTTGTATTTAGTCTCTTTTTGATCATGCTAAAGTTGTCAGCTATTTATATTTATATATTGAAATTTATTCCCTCATTTAGCCAATCACTTCAAGCAGACCTTTCAAAAATTTACCTTGTTCAAATCATCAAACAAAATCAAAAAAATTGTCGCCTTACAAACTGTCACCAAAAATTGCGGCATTGTAGATTAAAATTTAATTTAAAGCAAAATAGAATGCTCACCTTAAAAATTGCCTAACCATTTATTTGAAGCCTGATTTGATAAATATGTTACATCCTCATCTGAGTTGGACATCTCGAGACGAAGCCCTTTACAAAAGCGACTATTCCCAGTCACTCTGTCATCTGTAGTAGTTTCTGAATACAGCTACAAAGATATACCGAGTATGTTTGTGGGTTATTCGTTATCATAAGATTTGATGTGACACTCCTTACTGTAAGGAGAAGTGCCAGTTAAAATACTGAAATGATGTGTACAAGTACAAAAAGGTTATTATGAAATGATCCGTCTACCAAGAACTCCTTGAAATTTTAAATTTTGATTTCATATTTAAAATTCTAATTCACTTTTTTTTCAAACTGACTTAATTTCCCAATCTCAATTTGTATTCCAAACTTTCCAGATAAGTCCAGCTGTCAAATGAGGGTTTGGATTTATTAAAGTCGCATTTGAAAATTTGAAAATGTAAAATTTTTACAAAACACAGGATACAGTATAAGGATCTCTGCAACTTTTGCTGTTTGAAATTTCAAATAAGCAAAACGTGTAGTCGTACATTTACTACCGTAATGAATCTTAGAATCAATTTATTTTCAAAACCAGTGATATTTCAGGTAGTTTTTGTTCTCAAACTGTCAAAGGCGGAATAAATCAATCAAATCATTCAAGCATTTCAGAATTATTAGATGTTAAGATCATTTATACATTTTCTTGTGTAGAGATCATTTTCTTCCAATCTCTCATGGCGCCGGAAGTTGGCCTCGAATTTAGGAATAAAAATTGTGTAGCATTAATTCTACTCGATCCATTATGCATTCCATGAATCAACAACAAAAACACAAAAACAAAATTATATCAAGACGGATTTGTTTCTTTGATTATTGCTCCTCATTTAACATTCAAGACTTTCAACCCTCTAAGCTTTGAAATCATTCTTCGCGTCTAAATGCGCACATGCCCTAATTTTTAGTTCTGAGACTAATGATAAGTTCAATATTCAATAATGCACGAAAAAAGAGACAAGATTGAATGACATGTTCATTGAAGAAAGAGTTTTATTTTTAGTGAGATCCTAATATAAAATTCACGAATTGGACATCCCCCCTCAAATAGATCACTTCCTGGTGGCTCCTGTACACAAAATATATTGTGGAATGTGCAAAAAAAAAACTTCGTACTTGCAAGAGTTTGTAGGCTAGTAGTCTAGCCGATAAAGGCTCAATAAAATTCTCAATTACTTTGATGTGCTCTTAGCGTATATGCTCAACTAAAGTTTATGACACTGGCACATTCAACAATTCCACGTTGAACGCATTGGCCGTTGCTCACCCAAGACATCTAAAATTCTAGCACTAGTCTAGAATCCAGAAACTGACTATCGATTGTTTATCTCTGTCCTCTAATACGAATCTAGTATAGTTTATAGTGTCAATTGTCTTGTTGTGCCATAGGGCTCATCCATAAATGACCTCACTACCTCTCAGCCATTTGACTCTGCATCCCCCCTCTTATTAAAGTTGATATAGACTTCGGCTAAAGCCTTACAAATGCTTACTACTCGTGGCTACACATGCCAAATTCACCCACCTCGGCACTCCTGTCAACACTCCCTAGAGGATAGAAAAAGGGCCCTCCAGTTCATGTCAACTTTCCATTTGAGGGGATTCTAGTGTCAGATTCTTGAGAGATCTCCAGGACATTTATGAACGAGTCCCTTGAAGCCAGCCAGAAGTCAATGGCCGTCCCCTTGCCCGCTTGTACCGCAGTGATTGGGGGCAACATAAGAAATGTATTGGCAATTCAGTGAAAGTATTTCACCTGCTTTCCCTCGATAGAAATGGAGACGTACGACGTGTAATAAGGGAGAGACACTTGAAATAAGAAACTACTTTCCCTTCTCTCATCATTCCTCAACCCAAGTACTTTGTATTGAGCTGATCTATTCCTTATGTATGAGCACACTTACTTTCCGAACAATAATACCGTATTATACATTATGCACTAGGGCTAAAGATAAGCTACTACCTCAGCTGAATCCAATGCATCCCAAGACAAGACATTATAAGACTTGGGCCCTTGGTACTAAACTACTAAACTTGTAACTACTACAGTCGATGAATTGCTCACAGGTTGACCAGCCATTGTCTTAACTCCTCGCTACTTATTCCAACCCTCTTTAACGACTTCTAGCGTATTATGTACTTGTAACCCTTTGAAAGATGAAAAGCGGTATGTTGTAGGCCTGTGGGACTTAATTTTGACATTATTAATGAAGACTTAAGGGTCCCTGTTAATTTTCTAATCGCCTGTCAGATATCCCTGCTTCGCATAGGTTTAATGAAGAGTCGCAATCCCAATTCTATACATGGAGTTTCCAGAGTCTAAAATAAGAGTTAAATTATAAGATCGAACCAAAGTTTGTATTTTGAAGTTATCATAATTCTCAAATCAACTCAATGTAGAGAACATAGTTAAAATCTGTGCTGGGATTAGTAGAGACAAAAAAATACACATGACTTCGACATGGACAAATGGTTTCAACGTCTCAAGATGCTGAATGTGGATAAGAAATGGATAATAGGAGCAGTGGCAGCGGTGGCTTAGTGCCTAGTCCGTTGTTCCTAGTAGTGACTGTGTGGGCAGCTACTTTATTGCGGGCCCACAAAACGATATTAAACTTACATAAGGCTGGATCATGAATTATTCCTAGCCGAACATGAATTTCCAATTGATTCTTTCCTTTTAGATGCATCATCACACACAGAATAACCAACATCACCTAACATCATCTTCCTCTCCTCTGTGTTAGGACTGTTAGGAGAATGAGATGAGGGACTCCTCCAAACTTTCATCGGCTACAATAAATACAATTCTCCTTAGATCCTTTTTCATTTCCGTTTCCCTTTCTAGAAAAGCCTATCCGTTCGTTGAGTTTAATGATTCCTCTCTTATCTGACAATATGGGATCAAGTCAGTCCATGGCTGGCTGTACACCTTCAACACAACGGCTAAATATACATACTGGATTCTTCAAGTATCGATTTGAAAATTTAAATGACTTGACTTTATTACTGCTCTTCCTTTCATAATGTTACTAGTAATAATGCGTCAACATTCACGTACCATTTAAAACTATTTCAAACAAACAAGGATCATTCATTGTCAACATTTCTCAAAAGAACCTTTAAAAATACTTTCTCCACATTTCCCTGATGCTTCTCGATTGTAGCATGTTCCCCTCATTTAATTCAAAAATATTTCACAATTTGATTATGTTTACCGGTTCTTCATATTCTACACAGATACAAATACCAATTCCAGTCCAGACAATGTTTTTGACTGTTAACAGGGATGTGATTGCTATCATATTTTTAAAGTGCTTAATTTCCAAAAACGGGCTTGGCAAACTTGCAAAATCGGTAATCAGATTCCTTTCACTCAGCAATCTCCTTAATTGTACTTACTTTAAAATCCCTTGCATTTAGTCGTGTCACGGTTTGAAGAGCTAATGTTATTTGTAATTGCTTCACAACAAATTCTTAAAACTTTTAAAATTTTAAAACAGTTTCAAGGTAATATTTTATAAAAGAATCAAAGAATATTTTTATTTGACGGACAATTAAAAAGTACGGAGCAATAAGCTCTGAATGCGAAAGCAACATAAATTGCAAAGAAGTTTTGATTGAGTGAATACAAATGTAAATCTTCTTAAGAAAGACGAACAATTTATTTCAAAAGATCTGCATTTTTATTTAGGCCAATTAATTTTACTCATTTGTCATTGTTAATCGAATAAAGACTATATGAAAACGGTTTTGAAGCACAGTTAGTTACACAACACATAGCCTGGTATCTAGTATCTGAAAACATCACTAGAATGAACCCCTCCGACTTTCATATCTTCGTAGTTCGGTTTATAGAGTGGGGATGGCATTTCGGGGTGAATAACTTTTCATAACCAAATTCAGCCTTTCTCTTGTACTGCCAACGTGTCGTAGAAATAAACGTACTTAAAATTTGATTTGATTTGATTTAACTTTATTAACGCTAACGCTTTATTAATGCTTTCTACTTGATCTTATTATTAGCAACTATTCATGGTACTTAAGATTAATCTTGGAGAGTGTTTAGAACATTATAATCTATGATGCATGAAATACGGGAAATAATTCTGCCTCTTAAGGATCCCACGTAAAAAGCGTAGTAGCTTGTTTATTTTATTATACATATTGGTAAAGTGGTCTGGTTCTGATCATTTCTAACATCACAGGTTCCAATTGTACAGTGAAGAGTAGGAGGCTAAAAATCTATAATAGTAAACGAAGATTCTGGGATAACCAGATGATCGATAAAGTATCCTCCTCGATCATCAATACCGTACCTGCATGCATGCACACATTGACTGAGTTCATTCTGTATTTACTTTAAAGGAGGATAGTAGTTGGTAGTCTTCAAAACGAAACCGACGGGAGCGAAAAATTCACTACAGCCATCTTAGTAGACCTTGAGTTGATTGAATTCATCGAATCCTGAGGCATGACCGGCATTTCGGACGATAAATGTGAGACCATCAAAGTGCAGTCGCCTTTCTCCTGTAAGTCCAACTACATTAATAACCCATACGTCAATATCCCTGTAACTTTACTGCCCACACTGCACACTCCATATGTCGTGGAAAAAGTGCAATCGGATTTACTAGATCCCTTTTTACCCACCTCGTTTCACGAAAAGATGTGGTCCACCAGATCCGTTTGGAGTTGGAAGACCCATACTTGCAGTAGAGTGGACGAATGGAGTTGTTAGGGTCGCGGTCCCATTCAAGGGTGAGGTTCGAATTTGGTACTTGCTCGTAGCACGTCCAACTCTGTGCAATTTAGAAAGAGACACGCATAAATCATCTCTTGATTTATGTGACAAGATAAGTACAAATGGGCTGACAGCAGCGGGGCGTAGCAATCTCAAAAAAATCTTTAAATACCTGACGAGACCGTCGGATGTCTGAGAAACGCGGACTCCATTGATAACCCAGTTCTCCACACCGTCTTCTGTCACCCAGTACTGAGAAGATCTGAGGATACTTGTCGCCTCCTTGACTGCGTGGTGGCCGTAATAAGCTCCTTCTAGAAAGACAGGTATGCTGAAGTCACCATGCATGTCCGAGAAATTGTCTGTCGTCGTGCGGGTCCCGGCTTGGTCTACTAGGTAAACTAGAGCACTCGTGTCGCTTGTGAAGCTCACTCCTTTGTAAAACATTTTAGCAAATCTGAAAAAAAACACGAAAGTTGAATAAGCATCACCGTAAATTAGAATGAGATGACAAGTATTCTAAATAACTTCTGAACAGTACTTGGTATTCCCGTTACAATCAGTAGTTGTGACCTCTGCTCTACTTCCGTACTGGTAGACTTTGCCACTTGGATGAATTAATGCAGCAGAGGTTCCACTCGGTGATACAGCTATTATGATCCGACTCTGTTAATGAGCAAATACCATTCGTTATTTATACAGAAATAAATCCATTAAATCCTTTGATTTTAAATGGTCAAGTGTGCCTCACCGGGGTATTCACAACGCGAATCGCTTTGTCAGCAGTGATATCAACTCGCACACCACTGTGCAACCGGATACTCATAATTCCCTGAGGAGTTACCACTGCCCCTAAGCCTGTGGAGTCTTCTGATGACCCATCTCCACCTGAGTAATAGAAATCCTGCAGACAGAAAGATAATTATACACTCATAAATCGATGTGTCATTCACACCCTGGAATCACACTTGTTCACCCGTGAAAGATATTGAGAATCATACATCATCTCCATTATCGAAATATACGGGTGAGAATCCAGAGCCGGAGCCATGCATGTGTAAAGGGAAGTTGAAGATCGAGTCATAATTGGAGCCCATGGACACACCATCCGCCAGATGAGAATTGGTCCAATCTGGGCCGTTGCATCGATTGAACTTATTAGGGAATTCGGTGTACTGGAAAGGGATAGTTAAAAATCATAGTTTTCTTTTTAATCAGACATTTCCTTAAAATATATTTCCATACTCGCTTCTTTCAGACAATTATCTCTCTACAATGCTTAATCTTAATCTCAGTTCTAAGCTCAACAGATTCCTATATGAGTGAACCTTCTGGTTGAATATTGTTAAAAAATGTCTGACCTTGATACAAATCTAGGACTCGTTGCAGTTGTTAGCAAATCATGAAGTGTCCGGGGATGGGGTGATACCCCTTACTACCCTTAATTAATATATATATTTACTGAATTGATTCTGCATGAGTGGATAGGGTAAATAGTAAATACAAATATATGGAGTAGTACGTGGATGCCAAATAATTAGCTTTCCCTTTCCGTCTAATTGGAACGTAATAAATTATTATTACTATTCGGTTTTAATTGACTCACTGCTTGATTATTTAAAATTCCTCCATGCAAAATTTCATTACAGGCCTTTCACTGTTTCCATAAGTTCAATGACCAACAGAAGTCCTCTGGACTATATGCACTTACTCTGGTATTAAAAATAAGTTTAAATGTAAATTTGACAAAAATGACTGACGGATGTGCCACTTGAGGGTACTTACTTGAGAAAATCCTTCACCAGCTTCAAGCCCATTGTGACTATGAGATGTGAAGAGGCTTCGAGGTCGAATCGACCCTGTGGTGCTGGGGCTATGTGCAGTGGGACTTGAGTACGTCGAGCCGAGGAGTGAGGTGCCGCCTCTAATGTGAGGTGGTCGATATTGAAGTGACCTCTCAGAAATGGATTGTGGGGACTTTAGTAAGAGCTCCTTTTGTGCCAAGGGATCAGGCCTTGCAATAGATGAGTTACTTCCTCCAGTCATTTTCTGTCTGATTTTCTTTGTCGTTAGGGCCAAATGAGGACTAGCAGAAGCATGAAAGAATATTTATGGGAAACGAGTTTGATTGACAGTAATGAAATGTATAATATGAATATTTATAATTCAATTTGGAATCAAAGAAATGGGTCGAATTTTCAGAAGAACTTGAATTCATGAGTACCGGATTGAATTGAATTTTAAAAATTTAGAAAAATCTAGCGCCTCCAGTTACCTGTTATTTTCCGTTCTGTTGTCAGGACAGCAAAGTCTGAACTTGAAGATTCGAAGTCTCTAAATGACTGAGGCTGACCGGTGTGGGTCTGATCTGAAGAGAATCTCTGCACCACTGGAAATTCAGCGAAAGACTGAGTTGATAAATAGGGAGTCTGAGTGTGGTCAGGAATTTATGAAAATTGAGTCTCTTAATGACCCGTCCTCCGTACATTGACCTCAACATTGGTGCATAGGTTGAGGAGCCCAGGTAAACAAGTAACAAGTTCCCTTCCAAATCTAGTATAAATGTAACTTCATGCATAAATAGTGTTCAGTCACGTGTGGTGTCACAACTCGAAATCAAACCCGTCAGATGCATTTCAGATGGTTGAATTGAATGACCTAGTTGACCTCAGTTTAACACGAAAATATGTTTACCTTAGTTTTTTTTCGATAAATATCAATGCATAGTCGTCAAATACTTCCATTAGCATTTGGAAAACTTGGATATGAAATCGGTAAGATCTCTTCTATACTTTTGTATCATTCATCTCTTTGAATGTATTCTTATCAATTCCTGTTAGATTTGATGTTTCATCAGAGCCTTTTTCAATTTTAAAAGTTCTCAGTATGAAAAACTTCCACCGAGCAACCCATATCCTATTTCCAACTTCTGTTTATGACAACTCCAGCGTTTGCACTTTTTTGCAAATGTGATTTGTTGTCGTTTCTGATAAGTAAGTAACGTCATTAAATATTCGATAAAGTGAATCCATAAATATGCACGAGATTTTATTCATGTGTGTAGGTGCTCTTTTACGATGCGAATATAAAAGCTGTATATGACGTCAGTTTAATTAACAAATGTACACTAGGACATCAATAATGCCCCTTCCAAGTAATAATTCCCGTGTAATATTCAACCCTTTTGGCTGTTATCCATACTTAGTTTCTCCCACTTCATACCTTGGTTATGAAATGCAATAAATCATCATTGTCTGACAATGATGATGATGCGTACAAATTTATGATCCAGTCTATGAAATATGAATATCTTCCCCAGTCTTCGAATTATGGCCTTCAGATAAAAAACATAAAATTAATAAATTCTACCATGGTTGAATGCGTTTTTCATCTATTTTACGTTAGTCTCTTTTCGAGAATCTTATGCTCCATCAGAATACCAATAAAAGAAAGTAGAAACTCGAAACCTAAAGATAGGATTTGGAACTAAACGGTTCGGGAGAAAAACTTACGGTTTCCCATCCTCATTCCAGATTACTTCATCACCAATCCTATCCTAATATAAATCTCAACTCAGCAGTCTTTCAAAAGCTATTCAGCTCCAGTCACTTTCGAAAACCTCTAGAATTCTTCAACAGGCTTCAATCTGACATGGAATAGCTCTGAAAAGGGTACTTCATAGGTCAGTTCTTTTGTATACATATATTCATCCAACTTCTTGAGTCTCCTTCATCACCCCAACATGCTGAGATGATGAATGAGTAGGATTTATTTTTATTTTCAAGATTCCAGATTGAAGAAATGAGTTGAATGCTAGAATATGGAAGCACCTGTTTCCAAGCACAAGAAGTCATCGGTGGATGAAAGATTTGGGTCAAGATTTTAGACCTCACTCACAGAGCCAAAATAAATTGGCACTGACAACATGTAGCAGGGGCTACAGATATTAATTACTCATGCAATCTCGTCTTTCTGATCCAATAATTTTGGTCCCATACACATTTCACTGTTAATGATACTACCAGTATCTCAGAGCTTGTATTTATTTGATATCTCCATTCCAACGATTAATTACGATCACGCTAGTCTAAAAAGTTGGGTGGTCTGGTGGTGACAGTTTAATTTATAAAGTGCTTTTTAAGACCCGTCCACAATTTAAACCGTTTGATATGGTAAAATAAAACAACGCTGGTGTGAGTTTCAAAGGGAAATTAGTACCCTAACCACGGGGGAATTTTATCGTACAGCGTATGACTAAATTATTAATGATACTTTTGGTTCGTTGATCTTGAACATCTTGATTCTTGTATAAATGTGATTGTATTTTAAATCTCAATCATACAGAAAGAAGCTTTTGGAAGAAAGATGCGGTTTGAGAAGATTAAGTTGGAATCCCGTTTTCGTTTTAGAAACCGAAACAATATGCAGTAAATACAAAAATAAGGCAGAATGTGCCAAAGTAATTAGTATCTCCGTTTAAATCAAAATATCGAGGCCAATTAACATGCCAATTAACGAGGCAATTATCGAGGTCAATTAACAATTAACCTATCTGTTCAAATCACAACAAACACACTATCAGGTCACTAGTTACAATTAAGGGGTGGCCAAAACATACAAACTTCAAAATACAACATACATTTTTCCTTAAGGATGAATATAAACACAAAATAAAATACTTTTCAGGAATTTAACTACAAAATACTCTCTTAAAGACTTAAAGTTAAACCACTAAATGAAAATACATACATTTAAAAATAATTCCTCAAATATCACATGCTTTTATTTTCAATTCATTTCAACCAGTGTTTTTTATCAGTCATTCATTTTTTTCAAGGTTCAGTAATGTAAAGCTCACTAAAGATTGTATTATTTTCCCCTTGCATAGATCCAAGGTTTGCATTTTATTAATTTCATTAATTTTAAGAAATACCCATGGGAGCTAACATTCGTTGTCCATTAGTCCGAAGTTCAATGTAAAAAATTTAAAGGAGAATTGGGAGATTGAGAGTGTGGAAATTTATCAAACTTCTCCTCCTAAACGAACGGACCCTAATACCTGCTTGGAGTATATTTTTTAAATCAGTAATCAAGAGATTAATAACGAAGACAAATATATTTTAATTCAGCTTTAGCGACAGAGTTACGTTCATTCAATGGACAATTCTCACAATCACACTGTGTAAACAAGGCGTGCAATGGAGTTGACAGTCATTATGAGATCAGGACTTGAGAATGTCGCGTAATGGTAACGACACATACTATTCTTGAGATTAACGTCACTTACAACGAGCAGAATTCATGTATTCTTCTGCCCTCTTCACTCAGACAGAAACCATTTACTTTAACAAGCTCTGGAAATGTAATGAAAAACACTTGTCTCTTTTGGATAGACAGGGAGACGTGAGGCAGAACAGGCCTTAAGAATACACAACCAAAGTATAAAGAGCTTATTTTTTACTAGGCTTCATTTGCATGTAAAAGGGATCTTGAAATCTCAACAGGACTTTGTTAATTCGCTGCTGCTTAAATCTTAATTAGGAATGCAATGAGTCAGTAGGATATGTTTTATACTTTCATGATGGAAAAAGAAGCAGGTAACTTATTTTAATTCAACAGAAGATACTTTCGACAAATTGTAGTCCTTACTTTTAATAATTCACTATTAAATTCCTTTGTGTAAATATTTCACTCGCTTTATCATGCTGCTTAAGAGGGCAGGGTCCGGACGCAGCAAATAAAAATAAATCAGTATTTATTTATTTACTCGTTAAAGTCATGAGGTAAATTACATCTCAATTCACACATGCATAAATACAGTCGATAAGGTCATTTATTATTTGCTAAATATCAATAAGCATTAGAGTTTCAGTGCGTACCAAGTACTGAATTTAGGTTTTCTGAACTATGGATTTTTTAAACTTTCAGTCCTTCTACTTTTTGTTACTGTCAATTGTTATCCATTAGCCACAGTAGATATGTATCAAATTCAAAGAGAAAATAATTGTGGGCTTGAGGAAATTGATAGAAATCAAAAGCAAACTAATAAAATTTTGAAGAAACCTCCACTTTATAGCCCGGACCCTCCTTTTGGTAAATTAACTTACGGTTTGTTGGATTGAAACTTCACGACAAAGAGTCACGCTCACGAATGCGATTGCCTAATATTTTAAATATTTAATTAGTTGAAAAGGCTCGATTCCAAGCAATTTGAGGAAGGGGTCTGATTCTTCTTCTTGATAAAGCAGACGAGTAGAGCTATTTTGGACTAAATCCGTCAAATGAGAATTTGTCCAACAGCTTTTTGAGGAACGAGGAAGTCTCATCTTTATTGACAACAACACGCCATACCAAGTAAATAGTATTTACTTCCCCCTTGGTTTTTGTAAGCAATTCCTGAAGC
Source organism: Agrenia bidenticulata (assembly GCA_034694785.1). Lineage (NCBI taxonomy): Eukaryota > Metazoa > Arthropoda > Collembola > Entomobryomorpha > Isotomidae > Agrenia > Agrenia bidenticulata. The sequence continues at coordinate 5,953 of JAQFYM010000182.1, read as the reverse complement.
TTGCCTAACACGTTGTTGAAAGCGATAGCTTTCTTCCCTTCTGAGTACCAGAGTTGGTTAAAATCTGTAACTCCATCCTATATTTTTTTATACTTTATTACAAACTTAAAGTTGCAAGTATCTACTCACCTACCTTAGATACTAGAAATTTTAATGAAAACCTACTTCAAGAAATCATTCAAACCCTTTAAAGCTAACAATAGTCTTGGTTTAGGACTTGATTGCTTAATATTGTGTACTCGAACTTGGCTCACTTCATTTTAAATTGAAGGCAGGACTTTTTAAAGCAGTCATTATTAGTCCCTTCGTGTTTTCGAAGCTTCTAAATATACTGAACGTAGAGTTCTAGATCCTCACCGTATTATATCACTGGATAGTTCTAATCAATATTACAGTATCCGGAAAGAATAAGGCTCAGGGGAAATAAAATGCAGCCCCCCAAAAAAATGCTTATTATAATGTTACACCAGGATTGTAGAACGTCAGTCATATTTCGTAAACTATAGGCTAACTCCATACTGTCTACAAGATTGGCTTTGGGAAAGTTTTAAATGTCTCATTTTGCAAATTGAAATTACAAAATACATTGTTTTTTACAAATTTTCAGAAACTGTGAACCTCAAAATATCCCAGAGTCGATAGTGAGGTTGAGATACAGTGATGTTTAATTCTGATTCATGATTGTCACGTACCAATGTCTCAACCTCTCTGATATTTTCAGTGTAACCGTTGACTAACTGCCTATTCCACAAAATGCCTTTGTCCCTGACCTGTCTTTCAACGAACTTCATGTCTACGAGTGTGTATGGAATACACAAAACCTCAGGCCTTCTTCCCTGGGTTTGTGACACGAAAGGTGCTAGCCATGAAAGGTGCAGCTATTCGGTGGATTTGTGGGTATCCAGTACTTTGGTTCTAAGTTCTAATGTAGAGATCCCAAGTTAAATGATTCAGCGCATAGTTGTACAATGTTTTGAAATACTTATGTGAACATGGGTTAGGTAATTTAATCAATTTAAAATAATTAAATGAAACCTACGAAATAATAAAATCTCTAGATGATCATATCGAATTTGAATCGTCGTCTTTACTTATAAAACTGTCATTGCTATCTTCACCACGTAAAGCAATTCAACCACCCCCGTTTGAATACCAATTCCCCAGGAATCGTGAGCATTGAATATCAAATTCATTCAAGGTTCGAACATTATTGGCTTTCCTACCTTCCCGTTTCACGTTATATGCTATTATTATTTCGTATGCATTGCCTGGATGAATATAAGTATAAAATAAAAGTCAGAGTGCAATACGAGACAGCTGTCAAGCCTTGTACATGAGTGGCTTTTCTAAACTGCTTAACAGTTGACTGTGCTTAATCTACCACCATGGAATCTAAAGTATCTCGATTCTCGTTATGCATTCCAGTAAACAATGTTAGTGTTAAAAGATTAAGAGATTTGCTATTCTTTAGATGCCGATAAACTTTTCAGTCTACAGTACCATGACAAGCTTGTGACTGGCATCAACTGCTGATGACGGAACTTGGCTAAGTTCATTAACTATAATGTTGAAAAATCCAGTGCCAAGTGCATCTTGCAATTAATTTTTCCAGTCTTAAAACTCAGGCATATTGAAAGTCCATAATCATGTTTAAAAGTGTAGCGTGCTATCCCCCACTTCCAAAAATACACTTGAAGAAAAACGTTGAGTTATATAATGAATCACTCGCATGCAATCAGAATCAAAAGATCTCCTTGGATCGGAGCCAATCTCAAAAGATTGAGACGGAATGGTCTGGATAAGGCTTAGAAAATAAGATGTTCAGTGTTGAGTGCGGTGGGTTGGGATTTGGGGCCTTTGGCCATTTATTAAATGAGTTAGTGCAAAAAGTTGCTAGTGGTTTTGGTTCAATTTAGGTTTGGTACTTTTGGCATAAATTTCGCAACTATTTTACTTAGGTGCACACAACACACCGAAGGATTAAACAAGCCGCTATCATTTGTCTCCGCCAACTCTCCACAAGATTGATGACATGAGGGAAACTTCTCTTGACTTAATGATGTTCAATCCGATGAAAAATTCACCTTTGACTTGAACCACTTGGCTTTTTTGGCTAAACGTCCACTTCCTATTTATAATTAGTTATTCTGCATCTTGAATAAGTTCCGTCTAAAAGATTCAATATGTGCTTTTCGTCTCTCTGGTTTGTCTCCAATCTCTCTAGGCCCTAACAAAATCTCACAACGACTTTCTCGAAAGTAAATAACAAAACTTCGAGCACTTTCAACAAGCCATTTTCACTTCAAGTCTAGCTTGAAAGACTTTCCCACGATCAGACACCATAAGTTTCTCAGCACCATAAGTTTCTGACCGGAAACTTTTCAAGAGTGTTTGATTAATACTAAATCACTTTTATTTCAGTACAGAGGCTTATTAAATTGTCATGTTCTTAAAGGTCTATCTAACGCTTAGTTTAAACCTATCAGAAAATTCCATTTAACTCCTTCAAACACAAAACACATGGAAACTGAAACTAGGAAATGAGAAAACGTCAGTTCACAAAAATTCAATTATAGTGGCTTAGTACTAAAAAATTAAATACCAAACTTGATGGCGTGTTTAAGATCATAAATTGAGTTATGGTGCTATTAGACATCAGGGGGGATCTTGATACTGAGCTAATCTCATTTCTCGTGAGAAAAAATTGTATTAGCACCTGCTTTCTGCAATAAGCCATTAGGGTGGAATCGTGGAATATGCCTTGTTGCACAATATTTTACACACCTAAATCTAGGCTATGGAATAGTAAACTTAATAGTCTGTTACTGCGAACTATGTAGGCTGTGAGCCTTGAGATTGAAATCATGATGTATGAGACCCCTGGTTTTATTCTGTCATCTTAGTTATACAATCTCATCGCATCGAATTGCACATATAAGATTTATGAAGATTACCAGATTAGTGTACACTAAGATTGCATTTCCTAGTTATAAGTGAATCTGGTTGATGGAAATAGATCGCACTCTTCAAGTGTTAGAGTACCAGTTCGTATCTTTAAAATTATCTACTCAATACTTATAACTTTGTCAAGCTCCTTTTTCATGTTCCCTGTCTTTCAAAATTTGATAAAACCTTGGGAGTTTCTTGAATCTTGTAAAATTAAACGTTAAGAGGATTAATGGTTGTTATGACATTGGATTCGACTAAGTAAGTTAGCAAAATCCATGGACAGGCAGCTGCATGAAAGTATCAACACATTTCTGTCATTTGAGAATTCAAGGGGTTGTAAATTTCTCATGGGATGTGATGTAGCCTATTAACCATTGCCTCTCTTAGTCTGCGTGCTAACTAATTAACTGTAACTCCAAGACTTCCAGGGATCTCTCAATTTAAAAAATTATAAGTTGCAGACTAACATGATATGATATTACTGTAATGTAGGACGTAATTAACACAGAACAGATTAGACTTACTCTGACTTACTCCCCTGCCCCCAGTCACATGAAATATACGGGTTGAAGTGTAACATGGATTAATCCTCAGGAACCTGGCACAGACTGTCTCTAAAGAGTCAGGCAAGAGTTCTTTGAGAAAGTCTTCTTACTTTAGTTACTTGTTTTTTTTGCATGCAACCGTTTTTCTGCTCTTCAAACTTCTTTCATGCTCAAGTGTTTAAGATAGAAGAAAGTTTTTCTGTCCGGAATTGCTTTCACCTTAAATTAAATGATAAACTTTGCAAGTATAAATCTTTATGTGTTTACTTTGACAGTTCATGTCAAAACCTCGAAGGTTCCTTTTAGGGCAAGGTGCGGTTCACTCAGGTTCCTCTCGTAATACATTTACAGTGTTTTCCTTTCAGGAGTCACAGTCAGGAAAGATATCAAAAATCTACACCGAGCAGCTTCGCAGAGTCCATCCTTAAAATTTAAAACCGATTGTGTTGTATAATTATTTAAAACAATTTTTTAGTCCCTTAAACCAATTACTGATTTTAAATACTTTAAGTTGATCGATCCAACTCAATTGAAAGTTTCGAGGCTCTTTATGCCACATTTAATGAAAACCCGTACGATTGATTGATCCCAAGGGTATAATCGTCTGCATATTTAACTCTGAAATTTAATTAATCAATAATTGTTTAATTGGTATATATGCAGAACTACTTTGGCTGTTGTAGTACTATTTTATAAAATCCGCTATGGTCCATCCCTACAGGTAATTGATTTACTCAGTTTTCGACTCTGTTCGTTATAATACTTATAATTTTAAAATAGTAGAAATTCCCTAAAGTGTCGATTGACGCACACGGGTAATCTTATGTCAGACCCAGTGCAAGAAATTGTGTCTATATGTGGCGTTCTGTTGTTCACTGACAGACAAACACACAGGACAACAGTAATCATATAAACCCGAACTAACGGTCTAAACCCAGGTTGGTTAAATCAATAACAAACTTATCTACTTTTCTACTCAAGAATAGAATTATACGATCGTATTATAATAGTAGTTTTACATGTACATACTGTGCATGCTCTTTCTACTTTCCCACAGGTCGTTATAATCTTATAGCATGTAACATGAAAAATATTGGTATGCACTGCAAGCTTTGTGTTTCAGTCGATCTTATCATGATGGGATGGGTTCCAATTTCACTCGTCTTGTGAGACTGAGATTTATTCAATCGGTCCCAACTATTTAACTTACAATGACTTTTGTATACAAACTTCTGTCAAACTATCAACTCTATAGTTTCTTGTCACAACTATTCAGCAACTAAACAAATTATTTGGCACAAATTACGAGTATAATTTACAGGATGGACCCTCTGGTGACAATTTCAAGGCTTCTTAAACGCGATGACTTTCTCGTCACCTATTGTTTTTTCCGAGATCTCCTCAGACTTGTCTATTGAAAAGTAATGAAGTAAACTACAGAATTAAATTGCTTTACTGGTGAAACAATCCAGACAACTGAATGAAGGGGTGTCATACTGTGTTTCTAACTAAATAAGTTTTACGTCATTGTTATTTCATTGAACAGATTGAACTTATCAAGTGGAAACTTTCCCTTGTTTATTATTTAGCAATAAGTGGATTGTCAAGTTCTGGTTATAGAATTTCCACGAATTACATTTCCCAGAGAGTATTTTCACCTCTTAACCTGTCTTCTGTTCATGATCGTTTGACATCCAGAAACTGTTTGAAACTCTTCATAATCTGTAATCAAATGTAATTGATCTGGATTTTCTTGTCACGAATTTGTGGGTATGTTTTAGAGGAGTGAACTGCCTATGCCATGATTTAAGAACGATCAAACCAGGTTGGATGTAGTTTGATAGTGCTGATGTCAATCACATTCGTTACCTCGTGAATCGTCTTCTGTTTCCGTCCAACCGCATGGTTCTGAACCAACAAGGTTGTTTTTATTTTTATTTTATGTACCTGGCAGACAGTAATGATCAATATTTATTAATCAGGCTCAATCTACGCTGAACGATTGGTTATCACAAAGTTGGATTTGGCTCGTGTAATTTGATGCATATTTTTTATACATTTGATGAGGATGGATGATAAATATGATTACTCTCTGCTCCTGCTTCTGTTGGATCTTGGTAGAATCAGCTAGAATTTTGATTAAGTTGCACAAATCGTATGAAACCAGATGCTAGATTTGAATACTTTTGCAATTTCGCACGTTTCTTCTAACTATAATTTATTTCATAGCTAAATCTAAAGGACTCAAAAAGGCAAGTTGTAATTTCTTTTAAGCGAAAGATCAGAAAGATCTCAAATTTGTATATCAGAGCGAGGCTGAGTAAATAATCTGCTATTTTTTTAGTACAACGTAAGGGGGTTTTTGCGGCCCAACAAACTCTTAAGAGTTTTAATTTTTTAAATTTCGTTATTTTTAAAAGTCACTTGGCAACTAAAATATTAAGGGCTCCTTTGATGCA